>OMKX01055040.1:0-14505 GCA_900302425.1 Brosme brosme
AGTGCGAAGAACACACCGAGCCGACTACCGACTTGACCGTACATTCTGCGCTTGCGCGAGATGTAATATCTCGCGAGATGAGCAGGCGGCGCTCATCTCTCGAGACCAAAACACAGAGCACGCTGTTATCAGTCATTGTTGAAGGATTGTTGTTGTAATTACTCGCTGAACGGAAAAATCAAATTAAAACGATGGCTAGTGATACGACGATACTGGTGTTGTCAGCTCTCGGGTCTTCTTGTGGAAGAAGAAAGATGTCGCAGGCCAAAAAAAGCCGGATCAATAAAAATCATATAAATCATAATTGCCTCATTTAGCATTATCACTGCAAAGTCACCACACTAGCGTCATAGATGTTGGAAACGTGCCGCATAGTTTTTGGTCAGGGAATAATGTAGCGTGAACTAGCCCTCCACCAATCAGATTTGTCCGACTGACGGACTTGGTTACGGCCGATGACACATGTTGAATCGGCTGAAAAGAAGGCCGACGACGTTGACGACGGCCGAAAACGGCCGACGTCACCGAACTCACCAAACCGACTCATGTCACCGACCGCTCCCAACTCCCCGACGTCCGATTATCGGGCCGGTGTGTCTGCGCCTTAAGACCTCCGCGTCGTCCATTAATTCCTGATAATGGACACCTCGTCGGGCATTATCCCTTACTTATAATAATATAACATTTCTTGAACCGAAGAACATTTCGCACATCTATTTCATGAGACAGATGCGTAGGAGAGATCAGAAGAGTCAAACTTCCGCACTCAGTCTCAGTTGCCATAATACATTTATATGTGAGGTTTCGTTGCTAGACCTTCATCAGGCAAATAGGAAAGCATAAATACCAAATATCAATTAACTACATGATAGTCTCCAATATCCGTTAGCCAGAAGAAGGTCTAGCACCGAAACGCCCCTAATAAACTGTTTATTGCGAGATACCGTACAGTCAGACCAAATGATTCATTAGCAGCAAAAGCAGATGGCGGCAATTCAGTTTCAACGAAAGCCGGCGACAAAGAGTGGAGGTCACCGTAGAAGCAGTTAGCAGCGCCATGTCCGCATCAAGAGCGATGAGGAGGGTTTAAATCATTTAAACTTCATGCAAATTAGCGGCGTCGGCGCTGAAGCATCAACCGATAGAAGAGCTGGATTGTATTTTCTCCAGGGCTAGTTTCTAGCAAACATGCAGTGAAAAATATCTGTTCACTTCCCCAAATACCTTTTATGGGGAAAATACCATGCCAACGATAGGATTCTGATTTGATTATTAGATTAGATTAAACTTTGATCCAAATATGGATTCCTTCCTGGAATTTCACCGGGGTATAATGTATGTGACAGTATTTGTGTACAAAATGATAACAATAATAAAGAAATAAAGCTGAGTTGCTGGTGATAGAGGTCATTGTAGCAAGTATGACATTTTCTAGCCTACAATGCTGTGTGTCTTATATGCAATTTGCCAACTTCTAAGTCTTCCTTAAAAAAACGTATGGCCCATAGTGTAATGAATAGATAGAATAATTCTTCCATGGATTCGGTCCAAATCTCAACCAGTACTTGTGTACTCGTATTCTTATTAAGTCCACGATAGTTTCCACCAACATATGGAAAGTCGGTTAAACCAATAGTATATCAAGTCTGTGTGCGTTGCACTCACATCAGAGCTCCCCTGGCCACGCAGTGTTTTACACTGTTGTGTAAACAGGATACACTACTAAACAGCAATTTTAATGTTCCATCCATTGGGGACATTTTGAAACGTGAGATGTCTCCGGGTTAATTGCGTTTTAGTTTGTCTATTGTTTAGGGCAGGGTTGTTTGTAATTCCACAGCAGAATATAGTTCCAAATCACATCAGACAAATTAACATTTATAGATCTTTCAGTAACATATCAAAAAAATGGATGATTAATTCATACACATGTCAGCAGCACTAAACTCTATTTTTGCTGGCGCTTGCTATATCTCCTGCTTGTTTGCAATGTCTATAGATATTTGTCTGCATATGTTTGTGTATATTATGCATGTCTATCTATATGGATATTTGTCACTACTGCTTTTACAGTTTGACAACCGTGTCCATTTCAAATCTTTAAACTACATGTCCTGTTCTGCTTTCGCTTTGATGTGTTTTCGGAAGCCCTTTTAAGAACTTGACTAAAATATCCTCTTGAGAAATTCTGGCATTTTTATACCATGTGTATTTATTATTTTGCGCTGTCCCTTCTCTCAAATAAAGCAATAAACTAAACTAAATATTGACCAAACGATGGCTCTATAGAGAAGAGTGCTGCTGCCCATGGCTCTGCTTGGATGCCCCATCACCTGGGCAGGTATACACCGCTAGAAATGGGACTCATACCACTGAAATAATAATTAATGTAATGTAATTCAGAGCCTGAATATCTGTTGAATACCCGGATACCCGATATCTTTCTAACTAAAGAAATATATACTTTCAAACGACATAAACCGCTATTGGGATGTGTAACCCTTTTAATACACCACCACAGCTTCGCTATGCTGCTATAGATGCTGCTCACTTTCAGTTTTGATGTTGGGAAATTCAAGATGGGGAGTTATTATTTTAAATGTGTCATACGCAGGGGAACTCAATTGCCTACCAGGGCCAGCTACTAATCGTTGGCGAACAATCCTATTCCAGTCTCAACAACTATGCTACGGCGAAGACTTTATTTTGGACTTTTTCATTACATATCCTGCTTCAAAATTTGGCAAAAATATAAATGAACATAAGAAAAAAAAAAATGAAGATTTCGGAAAAAAGTTTCATATAAAGAGGATCATCTGTATTTTTGAAGGTATTGAATCATACCTTCGGTATTTCTAAATAACCTAGTATACCATAAAACTATGATACCGCACACGCCTAGTTCCTACCCCTAGCCCAAATACACCAAACTGCAAATTAAATTGTAGGGTAGCCCAGAGGTGTTATCCATAGACACCTCTAGGGTAGTGGTGTCAAACTTCCAAGGCCTGCCACACAAAGAGCTGATGAAGCAAGCGAAGGCACTTGCGCACATCTTAAGCCAGCGAGGGAGATCTGATTTGAAGGGGATGGATCTGGCTAATGAGTTGGTAAGTGTACCTGACTGTCCATCAATGAGCATGACAACACTTGAGTTGTTGAAATAAATTCATAAAAAGCAGGTCACACATACCCCAAATTGTGTATTGCTCAGCGGATCAGTGAAACTCTGTAACAGTGGCTTCAGCTGAAAGGAGTTTTTTGAAGTTCAAACTCATAAAACCATATAAGGCTAACCATGGCTCAAGAACCCCTCAGTGGAATAACCATGAGGTGGTGGTTGCCAGATTTAATATGCTGTAATTAATGACATTGCAGCGAGGAAGGCCAGAAGGATTGCACTCAGTAGTAAAGTGTGAGGTGGTGGAAAGTAAACAGTTATTGAGTCAAAGTGAATTTTAACTTTTTATTTATTTTGCATATTATATTTAGATTATTGAACATATGTGCAACATTTATATTTACTTGAAAGGAAATCTGTTATTTACTATCATTGCTTATAGCCAACTTGTTTATCTGTGTTGATTTCTTATTAGCTCGTTTGTTATAAATAAACAAGCAGTACTTTTCTGTAAGACTGTTAAAGGATAACGTCAGGATTTTTCAAACTGCACCAAATTTTCCTATCATTTTATGTCTATGGGACTAATATGGAAATACATTTTTGAAATTGGTCCAGTATTGGGCGAGAATGCTGCACCTGCAATCTGTGAAAAGGGCTGCAATATAATCCTTCGTGGTAATAGCCCCTGTGCACATTCAAAGTGTTTGTTTTCACCACTGACACGCTCAGATTGTTATTATAAGTGTCTGACAACATCATAGGGAGGATCACTACAAAGAATCATAACTTTCTTCGTTACCTTTGCCTGATCTGGTCAGTTTGTTCTAACCATGCGTCTAACCAAGTCTAGCTCAAGCTCTAGTTTTGCAGATTATGACTGCAGTGTTCTCGTTCTCGCAAGATGTTTGGAAAATAGGGTCCAGTTTGAAAGATCCCAAAGTTATCCATTAAGAAGTGTTGTCTTTTGAGTGTTAGCTTGCAGGGCATTAAATGTGCTAGGTCCGGCCCGAGTGGAGCCACACCTTTGCACGCAAGGGAACGTGGAAAAATTGAAACATCACTGAAACAAAGGAGAAGGAATCGGAGGGATTACTATTTATTTGAATAAGTCAGGTCAACACTCTAACTCGCACACTGAGGGAGGAGCTATAAGAAAATAATACCATAGAGTGTAAGGATAATGAACACCCGACGCCAATTCAACCACACATATAATTGAATGCAGGTTTCACCAGTGATATGCAATAGAAACATTGCAGGACCGTTCGATGTCAACTGCGAATAAACCTAAACAGCACATCATGCTACAACTTTTTTACTTCAACAGGTTCTCATTTGACTAATCTAGAAGAAAGGCCTGCTGTCTTTATCAGGGCTCTACAGTGCAGACATTTCAGTCGCATTTGTATTTGCACAGTGCACTCGTGAACGACACACTAGATTGAAAATGAAGACATGGAGTGTTTGGTCTTCCTCACATGAGTAAACTGACACAGGTTTACACAAACAGGCCGAACACATTAGCATAGCTGCACTAAATGATAAACTAGAGAATAATGAGAAAAACATAGCGAGCTATACGGACATCACAAATACGGAATGCGAGATGTTTATGTCTGAGTCGAAGCCTGGGAGTGTGGCACGGTCTGCTGTTGTGTAGGATGATTTCCAAACAATTTATGTGTACCGTGAGTAATGCAAAGCCATGCTTATTAGTAACACGCTATTATTGCGCTTAGACTTGGTTAATGTAAATAATTAAAAAAAAAATTGTCTGTGCACCCAGAACCCGTATATGTGCATAAAAGATTAAATAGTCTGAACTTTTGAGTGCGAGGTACAGTGCAGCAGCACTGACACTCTGTTTTTCCTGTTTTGAAGTTTGACAGCAACACAATAGTGTCTAAAAGCTGGCCTGGCCTACTAAAGTTTCCCGTCCACTGCTGAAGTACATTTTAACTCAGCGTTACATTATAAGGTAATGCACAAGGCAGTGTAACATCAACTACGCTTGACATTAATAGTCTAAAGTTTGACTTTATCAATGTGAATTATACCTTTTTCCATAACCACACTTATCAAATGTATTTACTGTAATATATTATATATTTTTTATAGCTCCCATATTATATATATTTGTGGCTTTTTAAAGCTGTTCCTTGGGGTCTTTACAAGGCGTTTGTGAAGTCTATATAAAAAAAATCCTAAAACCAGCTTCTGTAGTGTGTGTTTCAGTATCTCATTTTTCTGCATTCTAAAAAACAGGCTGTTTTCGAAGCGCATGGGGTTATGCTAATGAGCACTGCTCTGATTGGCCGCCTCACTGCAAGGTTTGGCGGAGAATAGAGGTAAACAAGCTTGACGCAGTAGTTTACTGTAAACATCATTGGTCCAGAACCAACAGTGAGACAGTACATGTTTGAGCCGGAGTCCAACGCAGAATGGGAAGAGGCAGCTGAGATGGTGCCACTTAGGAGAACCCAGCAGAACGTTTCTCAATGGTAACAATTCAATGTAATATTGTTTTGTTGAGCTAGTAAGCCAATGCAAATGCTATCAACCACATTTTATCTTATCTTATGCATCCAAACAGCACGGGGCAAATAATGACAGTATACCTTCCATGCCCTACATGGAAGGTATACCGTAGTCATATTGGGTCTATATTGTCTGAACAATGTAATTCAACAGGTGCACTTGTTGGAATTGTGTAGCAATGCCATCTGAACGAGAAAATGTGTGCTGCAAGGACATAAAAGGGTAACTCGTGATAAAGAACATTGTTTCCGGTAATCAATGTAGTTCTTATGAAGATGTGAAAATCCATGTGGACTTAGTTTCTCACTCAACAGGTCATTCTGCGAATTAACGAAATCCCACAACCACCTAATTGTATGGTTGAACATAGAGGTTTCGAAAGTGTTTGCTTGGACGTCTTCGCCCTGTTAATGGCAACCAACACAGACGTTTAGAGACGTTTGCAGATGGATCACGTTAAGTAGGATTTGCTCCATGTTTAAGCCTCAACATAGATGCGAATCCGGCTGTGAACTGGCCCTCGTTGAGGGGGCAATCCAATGTAAAGTGGTGATCACACACACACAAAATTGAGCTAACTGTAGACGGGACGTTGCCATTAAAAATAAAATGAATCCACTCTGTCCGGTCATCTTCGCTTTTTGGGAAAGGAGATTATTCACCGAGAGGGGCTAGATTATGATAATTTACAAGGCCGGGTGAATTTCAAAACGGTGATTTTCTGTTCTATCAAACCTGTTTGGGACAAAACTTCCGAAGGAGTCTCCAAAACATAGGGGGATTTACAGATTTCAGATTTTTGTCCCTGACTAGTCAACGATAACATGTGGAGCAAGTGGTAGGGCCAGGAATAAGCCATTTTCCATAGCATGTCCTCCTAATGGTATATAGCCTAATGTTTTTCTTAAAAATGGTGTCCCACCCTTTTATTGACAGTACCAGTTGTTTTCCAGGCACGTTAATAACCTCTCATGGAATTCCTGTATTTTTTCATATTGCAATATATATAATCATTGCAATATAATTTTGAATTATGGTTAGACTGATTTTACTGCATGTGTGTCTGGATTGGTTATGTAAACAGCAGCATACGCGTGTTAATCCGCACACCGGAAAATACACAGCTTATGACTGGTGAGAAATGATAGCTGTATAATGAAGTATAGCACACATTCAAAAGTCTGTGTTGAAGTGAGAATAAATTGTATTATCTCTCTTTCGTTTCAACACATTTAAAAGTCTGTGTTGGAAGTGACAATGAACTGCATTATCTCTCTCTTCTTGATTTCACTATGTAAAAGACTAGTATTGCGTAGATATGTGACTAACTCAATTTGATCATGGTTGAATAATCAGTGGGTGGTATGAACGAATAATCGAATATTGGATGTGTGCCGACATTCACAAAGGCATCCATGAATCATCGGCAATAAATCACTTAATATCTTAAAATGTAGAATAAAAAGTATTGCACATTTAATTGAGTATACCTGTATTAGGTCACTGGCACCTTAAGGGGAATTGAGTTTCCGTCTCTGATTAGAACCGTCAATCTATGGTGGGTTGTTTACCTTGGAGCTGCGTTACTTTCTGCCGTTTCGGGGAAGTTGTGTGTAAATGACAGATACATTTTACCCCATAGAACCACATTAACCACACTAAAGAGACACAAAAATTGTCTTTTCTTTTCTTGAGGTGTGCCCAGGTGGAACTTTTGGGGACTTCGACATTAGTTAGCATATATACCAACAGAACCAGACACTCTGTAAACTCACTATGTAACTTACACAATGCACTGTTGAATGACGTCTGACTCGCTCCACATTCGAGACTAATAAGCGTACTGGTGCTGTTTGTTTGTGGTGTATGCATATATATTAATATTTATGCTTGTGTATATTGTTTTTTCTGTGCATGATTAATAATAAAAAAACGAGTGGGGTTACGGACCAACTCCAGTTCCATCCGTTAATTCATGTTTATTTCAATGGGACATTTTCTTTAACGGTCCAAATGTAAAAAATCGGCTTTGACCCTTCTGAACGAATAATCGAATATTCTACTATTCTGACCCATCCCTAGTAACGGTCAGTGTATAGACATGTATACTCGCTGATATCCCGATCCAGCATTTCAGGCTGTATTGGAGGCATTTCACATACCGGTATCGGTATGGGAACAACTTTACTGTGGATGGGTAGCCTCTATCTGAACTGCCCTTCACTACACTGTTCAATGAGCAGTTGTGTCGTTAATTGTCCCAAAAATGCTAAATTCCTGAACGAAAGTACATGAAACTGAAGCACATTGGAATAATACGTAAGCCAAGGTTCTGAAGTTAATGACGGTTGGTATGTTTTGGGAATGTTTGATCCATGAGGGCCGAGTCAAGGCTCATTAGAATGCTTTAGAAGTAACATGCTTAAATATGAGCAGTTTTGTTGTCAAAACCGTTCAAGTTATGTGTAATTCCGTTAATGAATAAAGTTATTGAAGTGCCAATATATTTGTTTCTCTTTGAAGATTGTAAATCATTGCTGAAATTCCTTCCAAGTCATCCCTAAGGATCGTCTATGTTGGAGGGTATTGGTAAACCCCCAAGACCCGACACAGTGTGAATATACAGGCTCCGGCTTAAAACACAATATCCTACAGCCTTTTCACAGTTGTCCAACCAAGTATCCAGCCTGCTTAGCAGTCAGGGCAGAGACAAGGGACCCAGCAGGATGGAGGATGACAGGGGGAGAGAAGCTGGGTCATTGGGCAGATGGCAGAACAGATGAAAAGCACGAGGACAAGTGGCTTGAAGGAGGAGAAAAAATGGAAGCAATAGAGGAACGATGCAAATCCTACAGGCCAGTAGAGTGAAAAGATTTTTAAAGTGAAGAACTGAATGAATTGGACAGGAGAGGAAAGATAACGAAAAAGGAGTGGCAGCACTAAACAAATAGGTCAGAGAGAGTGGTACATATATCTTCCTAACACACACATACCTCTCCACATAAATTCAAGGTCATTCCCTGTGTTAGTGGAGATTTAGCCTGTGTGGCCTGATTCAGTTGGGAATCACTGGATAACTCATACGCCAATCTTTTGTTCTTTAAAGAAAAATGCTATGAAACTCAATCAACTAACTTTGACAACACCGTTATTTTTCAGTGTCTCTGGAAAATGTTCACTCCACACACAAATGGCTGAAGTAAAAAATGGTAAATTTTACATATACACACAGGCCTAACATTTATGAATGATTATTATTGGTATGCAATTACTGTCATTATTACATTGTTGTTTGATTGTGTGCATTTGTCTGGTTAATTTGGCACAATTCAATGCCAAATGGTAAAGAGATCAAACAGGTGGCAATAATTCCTTTTACCTGGGATTAAAAGTTAAGATATGGCTTCCATCTCATGGGGTCACAGTGAACGACCTCTCAAAATCATAGTCCCCATCAACTCCTATGGGCAGGGTCAACCACAACACCACAATTGCAAGATAACTCTTATGCCTTGTTATGCACTGTCCTCAAGGGCTCACACACTTTCTGTGAACTGCTGTTTTGTGGTGACCTTGCCTACCTACCCTGCCTACCTACCTTGCCTTTCAGGGCTCACATGCTGTGAATTTGTGTTTTTTTTGTGTGGGACTTTCCGATAGCCTAAACATACTCAAACTTGGTATGCAAATACCCTTCTGAAAGCCATGCAAAAAGGTCACCTGCCAACAGCTGTTGACAATGGGTTGCCTTGGGGACAGCACAGTAGGATACATCTTAAGGATACATCAAACAGGTATTGCTGTTAACTAGAAGTGAGGCAGGATAGTTTACTGTTTAAGGTAGTCAACTCCCAGCCCAAAGGTACTGGAGTTTCATCCCAGTCTCTTTAGTCAACATGTAGGCCTCCTTGAGCAAAATGCCTTAATATCGTGTATCTGGGCGTAAAAATAAAAATAACACTCTCCTGAATGTCCTCAGCAATGGCATACAGATAACAAATAATTGTTGACTCTTTGAATATTTTACAATATCATAAAAAGGTGAAGACGTTGAACTTTGAAATGCGCATGTTCTGCTACAGAACCAAGTCATATCACACCAGGAGAATTTAACCTTTCCCTTGGTTTACATGCGTGCCACCCCCAGCTGAACAATTAAATATGCCTTTGTGTTATCGCAATGTGTGGTAATGAAGGTCGATGACAGATCATCAGCCACCTATGACAGAATATACCCCTGAAACGTAGGATTAACCAGGCTGGTTGAGGGAACCCATTCAGAGCTATGTATTATCTTTCAGAATACATGCTGGAGAGATTTGGAGAGATTTAGAGAGATCAAAGCATGAGGGAATCAATGGCCTTTAAGGACAAGGTGAAATAACATCAAGAGTCTGGGGCCTCCAAGATGTGGCAGTGAAATTAATAAAATAGGATACTAGGGTAGGAAGAAGGTAGACTGTAGGAAAATTGAGAGTCCGCAAATGTGAAAGATTGATTTGAGATGGTGGGAGTACTGCTTACTTTCAATGTGTCAGCAGTTTGGATATCTATATCGTCACTCCAAGTGATTGGATTTTAGAGGTATTTTTAATGTAAAGTAACCCGACTGTGTGGTTGTGCTGTTAATCTGGTATGTGTGGTTGAATACAGACATACAAACAGCAGTGAAATTAGCCAACAAATGAAAAAAGTAAAAAAAAAATATCAGGAGGCTGTAATAAAAAGGACATCTCAACAGCCAGACTGGGCATAACTAATTAACACAGCACCCCTTCTAAACACCTCACTGCTGTGTGGTCAAACCAGCCGGGGCTGCATGTCAATAGGGGTGTTAGAGAAGGTTGTTGGAAAGAAACCAGGAGAAGATGCCAACAGGGATTTTGTTCTGAAAAGCCCAGACTAGCAGAAGCAGGGAGTAAGGCTGCCAGACGCACAACACTCTTCATTCTTAGTTTCTCTAAAGGCTTTAAGAACTGTTGTTGAACAGTTTGGAACAGAGGATGAATTCTAAACTGGGAAAAATAAATCGGGAAAGAGGAAAATTTTGATTAAAATTTAGATTCACAATGCCTTCATCGCAATGTATGCAGTATGTACAAAGTATGTCTAAGATAAAGGACTCAACATTTGTTATTAAGCATATCTGATTTTCTGATGGTTGTGACCTGTGACCTTTCTTTCCTTTTCCCTCAGATTTACAAATTCTAAATTTGATAAAATTAGATTTTTATTTAAGGTCATTAACCAGCAGCCTCAGATGAAGCTGGGCCAAAAGCATGAACATACACAATGGCCTCATTGTCAATTGTGACTAAGAGATGGGAATGAACAACATTGGTAGACTAGATGACTCAAGTCAAATATTTATAATGTGTATGTTATCTTAAATAGTAAGTGTTGAAAATACATCATAGGTTTTAAGTATAGTGATTGTAAGCTCTGTTAAAACAAGAAATGCTAACGCGCCTGCATTCTTAATGGGGGGGTTAAAAACAGCTCTAATGTCCAGTTTGAGGCCTATTGATTTTTCTGTGGTAAGGGAATCTGAGGCCCATTGAATCCAGGCCAACCGTGCAAGCTTTTCTCTGATAGCGCATATACTGGGGCCCGATACACCCATAACTTCCTTTATTACACACACATGCATGCGCACAAATTACAGGCTATTGCAGTAGAGTCCTAATTTATACAACAGTGTTCAGAGTTTTGTCTACACTGAGAAAATGGAATGATAATTCAACAGAAAATATTTCTTTGACATTATGTAAACTTTAAAATAAACAACCGCTGGGTTATAAATAGTATTTCTAATGACACAGATTCCAAAGACAGTAATTACTCTCAGACCAATGATGTTGCAAAGAGGTTTGACATACTACGGATTACTGCCGTCTTTTAAACTGGCAGAGCCTGCTTTATGTTATAAATGGGGTGGGTAAGGAAAGGACTAACAATGTTAATTATCTGGATTAATCTACAAATAGCTCAACATATGATAGATTTTACACTCAAGGCTCTCATATTCTATTCGGCTACATTAGTTATTTGAGCCTAATTGATTTCCAATTAAAAAGGTGGTATAGATAAGAGTTAGAAGCTATTATTCTAGGGTAATTTGTTAGAAATGGCATGACCATTCGTCAGCTATAAGTGAGTGAAATGCACTGTGAGAATATCTGTTTCGACTTGACTCTGCCTGCCGCTGTATGAGCTAACTCAAATTTTAGAATGCTACCATCACATTTCTGACCAATCAGGGAATCCATCTTGCCTGTCAATCAGTGCGTGAAATCCAGCACTTCTCAATGGAGAAACGTAGGGAGAGAGGGAGTAGAGAGTGAGGAGGAGGTATTTTTGGTAGATTCGTTTAAAAAAAAACCTTCTTCCACTCTTATCTGCTCTCTCTGTCTTTACATCTCTTGAATCGTACATACAGCAGCTTTAATACAAACATTAAGGGATACCTCCGTCTTAGTTGAACCCCCACTCACCTAAATTGTTTCATCACAGTGGCATGACTTGCAGAGTGGTTCCTGGTTCAGCATTCAAGACGTAGTGGTGGAGTGGAGTGTGTAGCCTTGCTCCCTCTGAAAAACAAAAACAAACAAATAACAATGCCGTACATAGCAATGCGCATCAAGAGTACATCTAGTATTGCTACGGAAGAGCACCTTTGCTAGTGGGTCTGGACAGCAGAACCGATATAAGGAAATAACACAAACAAAAGGTGAAATTAGTTAAAGAAGAAACCTGCGTTATTAAGCCTCGATATTATTTCGTTTATAATTGCATTCCAGCGCCGACGGTGACGTTTCACAACCTGACTGCGATATACTTTAAAGTATGTCCCTTTTTGGTGTATTTTTCAGCTTCGATCCGATTCATATTTCACTTCCAATTGTGTTTCCGAGACGCACTAGGCACTCGCCCAAGCTTTATTTAAGATAAGAAAATTATCACAGAGGGAATCACAGAGGGAAAATGACGGTATCACCCAAAGTATGACTCGCATTACTGTCCCAGTATTATGACTTAAAAGAGATTCAAGATATAGACTACGGTCAAATTAATATACAGGATTAAATAGAATATATAACTATTTTCAAAATAAGAGTAGTATAATGTAGACCTTAAAATGAATGAAAACATATACATGCAGTTGAGTTGCGTAAAACAGCTATTTAAGCTGTACTAGACGGAAAGATACAAACTAATTCCCAGTCGTATTGCTTTACCAAGACACATCTCACACACTTTGATTCACTTGTCCTCCCCTTATCTCATATAGATGGCCAAGCTGACGCCTGGACCCACAAGATAAAACCCTAACATACACAAGATAAAACACCCAAACACAGAGTCAATTCTCTCAGCGGTGGACAGGTCTGACTGGCCTCGTTGGCCCTGACAGATTAATTCAATATATCATTACGACAGAGGACTCACAGAAGAATTAAATACACTATGGATTACCCAGGCTGGTCTTCAGGCTGGTTAGCCACCACAGCTAGCCAGCTAACCGCTAGCAGGGTATGCTAGCGAGACAAACCCATCTATTCTCTCCATGTTACCAAACTATCACTCACTTACCTTATTATTTTAATTAGTCGTGTTTTCTGTTAGCATTTATCTCTGCAAATATTCTGGTTTTATATCTGCTTATTCCAGTTTCAACGTTTCCGACCACCACCATGTCTACAACAACACATCCCGAGCACTACGGCGACACGGCTTCCGGACTCACGTCGGATTTCTCCGTGCAGTTCCGGGATAGTCTGACCGCAGAATAGTTGTGATTAGAACGAAAGCGGAAATAATACCCTGGTGGTGGTCGTCCATGGTGGTGGTACGATAAGAAAAGATAAGATAAGATGACAATCCCACTGCAAATCTAAACAGGGCAGAACCGTATACAAATAAAGAACCCAAATTGGAATAGCCTACTTTACACACACACACACACACACACACACACACACACACACACACACACACACACACACACACACACACTAATAACTAATAACATCCAATTTCAGACCATGTTTATTTACATGGTCGTCCCTGGAGATTAAAATAAAAGGCAATGACATCCAACATCCACTACATGGAGCTATTTAGTTAAATACCAAATACACCCTCGGCTGTCTATCCAGCCGTCCACGTTTCTGTGTATTCAGGTATGTAGCAGAGGAACATTAATAGACAGGACTTCCAAGCAAATTATTATAATTATTCCCAGCATTCAACAACATACTGCTGATACTGTTCATTACACACGGGAATTACAGGTGAGGAACAATTAAAACATACAATCAATTTTGGAACAACTACAACAAGTGTCCCACAACCAAGTAAAAAATTTAAAAGTTTGAAAAACAAAAGATACGGAAAAGAAAAGGATGAGTTTTGCTTATATGTTTATGTTCATTCGTGATATTCAAGTGCAAATAGAACCTCCTCAACACACCCACGCTATTGTGTTGGTTTCAGCCCCCTCGCAGGCCTGCTGGTGATGGTGCGGTATGCCTTCATCTCTATGTTGCCTTGGAGGCAGGCTGTCTGAGGGCTGAGTCTGAGCAGTGTGTGTTCCAGCAGAGAGCAGCAGGTTCTTCCTGCTCTAGCTGCCTCCCTGGAGCCACGTGCTGCTCCCCCACCCAGAGGAGATTATAACCCCAGGACAAAGCTGCTTGGCCCCAGCCAGGCCCCTCCACAGCTGCGCAGTAGGGGCCCACCGCCGGCCCCCCCACCTTCTCACCTCCTCTCCTCTGCAGAGCAAAGATCAGCTGTTGAGGCAGGGATAGAGGTGGCAGGGGTCTGGCGAAAGGGTATAGGTGATA
>OMKX01055069.1:0-12359 GCA_900302425.1 Brosme brosme
GTCGCAAATCAAACGTAAATCGGTAGCCTGCATTTCACAACTTTTATGTTTATGTTCTTACTCCTCTTTGTCTACATTGAATCCCGTAGCCAAAGGTAAAAGATCATTTCTAAAGGACTGTTTACGACCGGATGCTCCCCTTTGAGTCAGGGTTGGAGTATTCAGGGTTCTCTCCACACCTGTGAATCATCCTGATTTAGATTAATGACAATTAAAGTGTCCTCTAACCTTTAGTTTAATCTAGTTACTTGAATTATTGATACATCTTTTTTTGCACTGCTTTCCAGCGCCTGAAAGATTGATTGGATTAGCCATATAGAGCTGAAAAGTCCCAGCATGGACCACTAATGAGTTATCGTAGCTCTTTGCAACGAGACGCAACGGGGGACATTATGGTCTCATTTTAGTTAGCGAATACATTTTTATTTTCCAAACTCGTTGTTGGTACGTGACGTCTCAACATGTAGTGACGGGTACACAGTGTTCCAGAACCCTAGACTCTATTACATGCTTAGCACACGGTCAATAACAGAAGCGTGTCCTATGGGCTAGGGACAATACAGGTCCTGTCAGGTACTCCAAATATTGGTGTCGATCCCAGCTTTTTTTCTTTTTTTTTTCCCAGCTTCTATTGTGAATCTAATGTGCAAAAGCGAAGCTTACCACGGAAGACACACCACAAAGAATTAAGTAAAGGTGTGGAAATGACGTGATCGTGATGACGTGTGAAATGTATTTCAAAATCCCTTTAAACCGATGTGAAGAGATAACAGCATGGTTCCCGAGACCCACTTTTTAAATGTCTGCTAATTGTAACTAACTCATTCCCACAAATTACTTTGTCACAAACTAACAGTGTTCATTAGTAGAAATTGACCACCGTTTTCCGACGATAACGTAAACCCACCAAATCAACTCAATATAACGTCCCTCAGAGATAGAGACCGAACACAACGCCTCTGTGATGAATGTGTCTGTAAATGTGAATATGGCTGTCGAAGCCTCAGCCATGCTCCAACAGAACATGCCAGGCTCCAGCCTGTGAATGGCTATCATTGGTCGAGGGCCGACAGTGAGGAGAACAACAAACCATTTACTGATGAAGAAGTCATACAAACATTTCTTCTCAGAAGCGGGGCTGAAACCCCCACTCTACGACGTGAAAGACTGGACGATGTGCCTCTACATTGCGGTTGTTTACTGTGCGTGTGTATGTATATATATACTTGTTTGTGTTAGGCAGTGTGTTTGCATGGACAGTAACAGCTCTTATAGTCTGAGAGGCATGAGGCTGCAATGTAAACGACAGAGACTTCAACATGCAACACCGTTCTGACAAAGCAACTCTTTTGCGGTAAGGAGAGTAAGAGTAAGGCATCTCGCTTCATTAACATGATGACATGTTTCCATGTAAAACAGATACTATGTAGGAGGGGAAAATGACAAAGGGTATAGATGTTAAAAGGTGAAAAAGTCTGGCTAATTCACCAAATGGAAAGCACTGGAGTTAAATACAGGCTTTCATGCAACTGCTAGAAGACTAGCAAAATTTGGCTGATTATTCGCAGTGAACCGGTTATTTGTTAACATTTGAGAGCACTCCAGATTAACAGAAAAGTCAAAAGATTTCTACTTTTCAATTCGGACTGAAAAGGTTGACAAGAATCGTTTCCATGAAATGTGTGTTTTGTATTTTCACCCAGAGAAACAAACTTTTTGGATTCAACTGATAACAGAAAAAAAGGGTTTACAGGGTTGTAACCACCAGATACCCAATGTGACAATGATGGTGATGTTGTCATTTCAGCAAAAAGCAATCTATGTGTAGGAGAGAGGGGAGCAGCATCGCTAATCACATCATCTCGTCTTAGGCCTGAACTTTGTAGCCCACAAAAGCCATACTGATGGCGGCTGTGACTTTAGACTATCGAAATATTCGTAACAAATTTACAAAATTAATGTTTCAAAACGCCATGGGTAAAACATTTATTTAAATAAATAATTGTAATCAGACCCGTTGGACACATACAACATCTCCATTGTTAGACGACAGCAGGAATCGCCATAGCCCACTTCACGCTAAACCACGTAAAGAACCACTCCCAGCAGCGTCTGAACCTCACGGCCGTCGAGAAATCCCAATTAGCTGCCTCCACTGCAGGGCAGTGAAGGGTAGGCAGCCATCCTCTGATGTCCTGCCTGTTCAGCAAACACACCATCAGCCAACTCTTTACACACCAGTGCACATGAATAGCACAGTCAGCCTCTGAGCACCAACACAGGGCTGGATGTGGACTCAGACACACAGAGGCCGGTCCGCGCCGCGGCGCTTCACGTCCCCGTTTCAATCCGGGACGTGTGGACTGACGGACAGACGGACCGGAGCGAGGCGACTCGGCCGGGGACACGAGTTGTGTCGTGGTGTTGTTGTTTTCTTCCTGGTTGCTGGGTAGGAGGTAGCTAGCTCAGGGTTGACTGAACAGGATGTACCTTCGCTGTGGCAACCTGTGAGTCACCGGCAATTCAACAAAGACTATTTACAAATATACAGGATTTGATGCAACGCTGTTGCTGCATGCGATTACAGTACGCTAAATACACCTTTACGAAAGGACGGGACAGCGTCAAGACATGCTTTATATCCATTAACAGATTTGTAAAACACACAGTTAGAAGGCAAAGGCTGGCCTAATGTTATGTTGTAGACCACTGAAGTGGCAGAGCGCCCTGTTGATTTGCTTTTGGTCCGTAACATTCATTTGACTATAACAGATGTGTTATACTTAAGTGATCTCCAGGCAAATTTGACTCGAAGGAGGATGTACAGTAATCCCTCATTTTGTTTACATCCTTTGCCTCACCGGTCCTTAACAGAGGGTGGATTTGTAATATTAGAGGTTGCATATTGTTTGTTAAAAATTGCCAATCACTAGACAGAAGATAGTGACTCTAAGTAATACATATATTTGATCGTTTTACATGCAACATCTGTGAAGCGATATATTCTGGATGTCTGTCAGCCCAGACCGCGTGCATAAGCTCACTGAAGCAGGGCTCCTTCTGAAGGTTCCTTCACAAGGCTCCTTCCTCAGGGCCTCGTGGTGGAGGGGTGGCCTCTGACGTGGCCCAGTGAGGCCCTTTGAGACTGTAATTACATGCCTATACACAAACACTTGATAATGTATTCATGGTCCAAGGCCCAGGTTGAGCTAGTGTGTGAGGTCCATGGCTGCACTTCTTTCAAGGACGTCCATTGCCATTTAGCATAAATACATGTACTGTTGTGTTCAGTGTATCAGTGGTGTCATGGACGACATTGATGTGATGCTGCCGATGCTGTAATGCTTTTCCTCCTTGCATTGGCAATATCAGGCCGCACACTGGGCTCTTTCATAAAGACTTTGTTAGTTACATTTGTGAATAATAAAGGATACTAAATAAGGGCAAAGTGTAGTCAATAACATACGCAAACGTTATATGGACTACAGGTGCCAAACTGAATGATATTTGTAAAAAAAGATATAAACCGAAATACAAACAACGGCAATAATGCTATAGTCAGTAAGGGAATAACACAATAGACATTGTGAGTAAAGATCACGTCTCCTATTCAATTCATAGAAACATTTCCTTAGCTGGGAAAATACCCTGATCAGTACATCAATATGTTTTCTATGTGTATGTATGTGATTGCTGCACGTCCACACAAAAGATAGATAATAATAATATTACTATTATGTATTATCAAAGTGCTGTAAAGAGTGTAATCATGCTTCTGTCCGTTCTTCATCCCTGCTTGATGACGGGCGTCTGTGCTCGCTGCCTAGTTAACCACCGACCCATCCCCAGGAACCGCCTCAGGCAACAGACAGCGAGCGGTCCCCATCCCCCCACTGTCATCTGCCTTCCTCTCAGGTTGTCCTCCTGCTAAGCTCCGTCTATCTCAGCCACTCTCCCTCGCTCTCTCTCTAGCATTCTCTCTCTCTCACTCACTCTCTCTCTAGCATTCTCTCTCTCTCACTCTCTCTGTAGCTCACACGCTCTCTAGCTCCCTCGCTCTCTAGCTCCCTCGCTCTCTAGCTCTCGCTCTCTAGCTCTCGCTCTCTCCTGCCCTCGCTCTCTAGCTCTCTCTCTAGCACTCTACTTCTCTCTCTCCATGTCTCTCGCTCTCCCCTTCCACCCACCCCCATGACACACACACACACACACACACACACAAACACATGAGACACTCGCACGTGCAAACACACAGCGCCAGCGAGAGCACCAGCGAAACGCGCCACCTCCCCCACACGCTCCGACCAGGCAGTACCAACAGCCCCTGGCTTGCCCTGACCCACATCTTGATATAGCCCTAAGTATGCTTACAGCTAAGTCCTGAAGACACTCCTGCCACTCAGCCTAATCAGGACGGACCTGCTGTCGCTGCACTGGGCAGATAGACAGGTCAGGCTGGACAGATCATTATCATTGTCAGAGGCAGACTCTCTGCACTGGGCCCTGCCGTCCTTGCTCTGCTACACCAACCAAGCGAGCGGGTTTTCCGCGAGTCGAGCACATGCCTTCTCTGGTCGAGTTAGTTAAACATTACACGGTCGGCTGGCCTCTGTGCAGCGATATGCTGGAGCGAGCACGTCAACCCTGTCTCACTGTCAACACAGCAGTAGGCTCCAGCTACAGAGTAAAAAACTGTTTCACTTTGTCGTCCCCTTTCTCTTTTCACTCATTCCATGATATTATGGGGAACGTAACAAGCTTGGTTCAGGGACTGAACATTACCATGGCCGGTAGAGGGAATGGCAGGTCAAAATAGAAACATGAAGACAAATATATCCCATGCTGACATAATAAATAGAAAAACATATATATTGTGAGACACATACATGGCCTAAAAGATACTGCATTAAATTAACGTTGGGAACATCAAATACCAAAATAGCTACACTTTGAAAACAAGCGTCATGGCGTTACCTTTTCTTCCTTGTACTCCACAAGTGGAATATTCCTGACAATAAGTTTCTTCTCCTGGCTGCCGTTGTCCCAGGAGCTGTTGGAGCCACCGTGCTGGCTCAGGGCCTCCTCCAAATGGGGCAGAAGATCTGGCAGAAGGTCTGGGGGCTCCAGGCCTTCAAAGTCCCCGCCTTGAGCCACAGGCTGCGCCGTACTTTCCACCAGCGCCTGGCACCCGTTCCTGTCCGGCACGGCGGTGACACCGCAGCCCTGAGACAGCCCAGGGAGCAGCTGGCTGGCCGCACTGGGGTAGCAGCTCATAGCCTGACCGAACATCTCAGATGAGTTGTAGCTCCCCTGGGTCTGTCCGGAACACCGCAGGGCACGGAAGGGACACTCGACGGCCTGGCTGACGGGGGCCTGAGACGGCTGCTGCTGACTCATGACCGGAGCCGTTGAGAACTCACATCCGACACCAGGCACAGTGGAGGTCAGGGGAACAGCGGGCCTGGACACAGAGGCAGAGGGCAGAGACTGCTGGCCGAGGCTGGGCATGTCTGGCTCCCCGGGGTAGGCAGGGTACTGTGAGGGCTGAAAGGCAGTGGCGGAGCTGAGAGAGCAAGCAGGCAGCGTGTGAGCCATGGCCGAGGCCTGGATGGAGAAGGACAAGCTGGGAGCTTCCATGTGTGCACCGGGGAAGGCTTGACCTCCTCTGGCGTGCTGGTAGCCACTTTGTTGTTGATGCTGTTGTTGTTGAAGGGGAGACCCATGCAGCGAGCCGTCTTGACCCTCCAGGTACGGCTTACTCAGGAGAACCCCCGATGGAGGCACAACTCTGGAATTAAACCGTGCTCCTCCCATGTTCTGCTGCTGCTGTTGAACCTGCTGCTGGGTGTGATGAGCCTGCTTTTGACTCTGCGGGTGGCCTCCCTGGTGAAAGGGGAAGCTTTGGTGTTGCTGCTGCAGTGATAGAGTTTGGGTGTCCATTTGTTGGTGTGGACGCTGATTCAACAATTGTTGTTGATGGCAGCTCTGTTGATGCTGCTGCTGCTGCTGCTGCTGCTGCTGCTGCTGCTGCTGCTGAAGCTGCTGCATTCTCTGCTGTTGATGACACAGGTGCCGTTGCTGCGGCGTTTGTTGCTGTTGGAGATGAAGTGTCTGGTTATGGATTTGGTGTTGCTGATGGAGCCTCTGTTGTTGGGGTGGTGGTGGTGGTGGTTGCTGCTGTTGTTGTGGGAGAGCGTGATACATATTCCCATTCTGGTCTTGGTTGCCCCACATAGGACTGCCGCGGTTGACGTATAGTCCGTTGGGCTGAGGGGTTTGGCTCAGGGAGGCACTGTGATACTGACCGTGTTGCTGTGCCACGCCTCCGTCGCCAACGGCCCCAGGGCCGTGGAACACCTGCCCTATGGGGTTATGGGCCTTTATACCAGCGTAGTGTCCCATCGGCTGCCCGTACGCAGACATGGCTTGTTGAGAGAGACCGGACGAGGCCGCAGGAACCATAACTTGGTGCTTGGCTGGGCCGGCCGGCTCCACTTGAAGGGGCTCAAAGTCAGCGGAAAGGTTCAGCTCGTCCACCAGGGAGGGGCCGGAGGGAAAGCCCTCCCCGTCCAGACCTTCTAACGCCCCGGCAAACAGGTTTGGGTCATCGAAGAAATCCATGGCGGAATGTGAAGGCCCACTGAGAGATTTCAACTTCCGTTGGCTCCAAGATGGAAAGGAGAAGCTACAGGAGGTCCATTAGACCTGAGGAGAAACACGAACACAATGATGCATTTTAGATCATCTTAAAAACAAGAAAACTCTACTGGCCTGCGTGTTATGTTATAAGAATGTAATAGATAACTTTTGTTGTGACAACAGCAGTATTTTATCTACCTCACTAATTGATCAAAATGTGTGATTTATCGGATTCGTCATGCATTTCCTTTATCGATTTGGAACAAATTGACCATTTACGTGACTACGTCAAATCTGACTGAAAACAGAAGCACTGTCCGCACACTTAGCGGGCTAATAGAGGTCTTTACTGCAATCCAAGCCAGAGAGTGCAGAACATTTCCAAAAAGCCAGGTAATAGCTGGGTCAGAGGGCCCTGAGATAAACGCAGCACCGCCAATTATCTATCGGCAGGGCCTTGCGTGTGGTGAAGCAGCTGATGCAAACTAAATGCCAACCGTCAACCAGATGCATCTTCCTGTTGAAGCCACCATCTACCCTCAAATAACCCAGTTTACAAAATATATGGGAGGCAAAGAGTGGACAACAAATGGCATTTCAACCGCTCCGGACAGAGGCAGAAAGGGCCTTTTTTTTCCAAGCCCCCGATGACAATGGAATAGCACTCAGATAAACGAGCACATGACTGCACACACTAGCACACTGACAAAGTTCTCGAGTGGTGCAGAAGAGGGAGGGAGAATAATGCTGACGGGAGGTGGATGTGTAAGGCTCCATCGGTTTAACTACGACTGTAACAGAAAAGTGTTCGGTACAGAGACTCCAAATGCTTACAGGAAAGGTGACTAAACACAGCGTGTAGGGACCACACCTTTAAAGATCGAACATCTTACAGAAAACAAAAGCTAAAACAATACTTTTACTAATAGGAGAACAATTTCAACATATTCATGGTTTAACTAGGTTTTCTGGGAGAATAGTGGCGTTTGAAATGCCAGAGATTTAAACACAACGATTTTGGATTTCTAAGAGGGGTTTAAAGAAAGGTAGCAACCACAATATACAAATTATAAGACAATCTGAGCCATGTTATTAACTGATCGTAGATTATTTAAAATCCAAAAGCTTGCTAGACCCCTCTTCCAATACATAACATATTAGGTGTAGGCCTAGGGTTTTATTCAATATATCAGATTTTGTAGGCATAATTCAGGGCCTTACAAAAGGGGCTTAATTATATGTAGGTCCATGTTGGACATTGTATGTTTATCCTGCCATACAGTAATTCATGGTCCTTCATAGTGTATAATGGAGACATTGTATACGTTTCATTTTGCAGGCATTGCTTCTAATAAAAATGCATGTATTATGTGTAAAATGGCAGGACAGGTTGTTTTGTTTTAAAAATGCATTAATTGATTACTATAATTGTCAGTTAGGCCTATATCTATCTGTGTATTCGTTGGCGGCTGGTGCAAGACCAAACATCTCCCACTCTAAGAGAGGCTGATCAACAGGTTGTTGAATGGTGGGTTTGGAAGCAAAAATAAACAGATCTATATCTGCAAAATGTGTGTTAGAAATGTCTCTCTCTGATACCTTTGATCGTTTTAAGACATCCTTTTCTCCGTTTACGTTTTTAACAAAAAAAAAAACGTGGTCGTTAAAAGTTTCAAGACGCTATGACCAACATTACAACAAGATACAACACATTTCACTGTTTTACAGTCGTGAAACCTCGTGAAACCTCGTAAAACCTCGTGAAACCTCGCTCATCCGACACCTGTTGCCTGTGCGTGGCAGGTCTTTAGGTGGTTTGAAATCCTCCTCATGTCCACCAACAAGCTCCAGTTCTTTGTTACCTCCTGAGATGTTGTACCATCCTTCATCAGGCTGGACCAGTACCTCCTGAACACCTCTGGTTTATTACAAAAGACCTCCAAGTTCTCGTCAATAAATCGGCGCTTCGTCGCGCAAAACCAGGAGATGCGCGCAATGAGCGACCGATGTGATGAGAACTTACCAACTTCATGGTGATATGAAGTGAAAGCGGTCCAGCTGAGTTACTACTCCGCCAGTTAGCTCCTAGCTCCTAGCCATGGCTAAGGCTAAGGCTAACCTCTAGCCCCTCCAGACCAGTCCTCCTCCACATCCGCCTTGGTTGACCTCCAGCTGCGCTCTCCGCGCGTCATGGTGTCCAGCACAGACACAGGAGGTGCGACAAACAAGTGCTCAGTTGTCCAGAAAATAATTAAATAAAGAAAAGAAAAGAAGAGCCCTGATACAGATGTGGTAACAGATGGGCACCTCCATCCTCATCTTCTCCTCCCAGCCATGGCTTCAAGTCCTCCTGGTTGTAGCGTCACTTATCAAGCGTGCAGGTGGCAGTAGGAGTCGGACTAGCACCCTCCGGAACTGATGTTCAAGTCACAACCAAAAAATAAAGCATGCGGTTCAATTTTTGTGGAACAACACGTGTTCTTCTGGTCCAGATCACCACATGATGATGAGCCCCAGAATTCAAACGGTGTCGTGACGCGTCTTCGCCTCTTCACTCCGGAGATGAAGAGGAGGAGCGAGGAGGGCGGAGGAGGACGCGGAGGGTCGATGTTCATTCAAAAGCAACACAAGTTGTTTACCACTTTCGTTAACACATAGAGGGGTCGAAGACCTCATTCCTAAACCCTCCATCGGTACCGAAGCGATGGACTGCGTGGTCACACACTGGAGGGTCCGACTGCGCTTTGGTCGCTGTCAGTTCAGGACCACCAAACCATAACGCACATCCGAGATATCACCCGACACCAGCAACACTTATTTACTTTATTTTAACTCTTATATTTGTCTGTAAAAAAATAAAACCTGTTCAAACTTTTTGTTGAATAAAAGATCATGGAGGAGACCCACACACACACACACACACACATACACACACACACTCAGCGCCCTCAGACAGCTGAGAGGAGACGAGCGCCCCTGACTGTCAGAGTGACAGCTGGTCGGGTCAAACTATGGCTGAGGGGTCAATGTTAGGATCAAACTGTGAGGAGGAAAACACAGAGACGAGGCTTACCCGTGTGGAGCCGGAAATGGAACTTCAACCGTGAAATAAGAATAATGTTATCCCCGAAGTTGTGGCTGCAGTGTAGTTGTACTCCTGCTGGCGACCACGGCGCAGCGGCTCTTCTGCTGACGTGACGACTAGAGGGACATTTGCATATTTGTGTTCTGCTCTCTGATTGGACGACTAGAGGCACATTTGCATATTTGTGTTCTGCTCTCTGATTGGACGTCCGACACCTCGCCTTAATTTTCTAATTCGTGTTACATTCGAGGTCGGCTTTTGTATTTTATTATTTTGGTTGAAATTAATATCAAAACAAATCCACTTGTGTACAAGTTTAAAAGTGGATTTATGAGAAATGTTGAATATGTAGACAGAGTAATACAAGATGGCCGCCGCACGGGCTACAGCCAATCAGATGATGTTTTACTTTTGGTGTCTGTGTGTCAGCCCCATGCAGTGACGACACAGCAGGAGAACTGCTCTGCGTGATGGGGATGTGGCGACCCCTGGTGGTGAAAACAGAAAGTAAGCCTACGTAATGTAAATAAATGTAATACCAGTCAAAAACCAAATATGCAGTATTTTTGCAATTGATTATTGCAACAGAAATACAAATGCGCCTTTCTAAATCTCAACAAGTAGACATAATCAGCTTTTAGCATTTTCCTTTTGGATGTAATTTGAATTTAACTGATAGATTATTGCATCCAGTTGTTCTGTAAGTGGTTATTCCATTGATTTATTGTAATACTTTAAGATTTGACATTGAACTATATATTTTGGTGAAGATCAATAAAAAGCCTGTATTTAACATCATTGCGACAATAGGAAAACGGTGACATTTCCCTGTTATACTAAAACACTAAACTGTAATTTGCATAGTTTTAAATACTAAAACCAAGGTGTTTTGTATAGTCGGATCTGGTCAACTCGATCCCCTTTTTCTTCGGATCTTTCGTTATAAGCCTCTAATTTAAAAGTGGTTTTGGTCTGGCTCAGACTGCATATGGTACTTTCTCTCCATCAGCAGAGCAAACCTGAGGCCTCGCATCATTGGCCGTGAGGCCGTTACCTTGCAAGGCGCTTTCTGACCGGTTACACCATTTTCCTAAGTGTTCAGGCGCGTCTGGGTTACAAAACCTAGCAACCATGGAGCCAGTTGCGGAGGCGTTGATTGAGTCAGTTTCCAATACCTTGACACAATTTGATTAGGAAGCTTGTGGCAAATAGCTTGCCTTGCAGCTCATGTGGCTTTCCCAGTTCTGTCCGTAAGCACATCTCGTGCACATCTATACGAGTTATAACATATAATACGAATGCTAACAAAATGTGTAATGATTAAATCAATTTGCATAAACAACAAAACAGGTGTATTTCATACCTTTTATTTGAGAAAGAAATAAAATCGAATCTCACATTTCCTAAAAGCATCCTTGCAGTCATTCGCCAAACAGGCGAGTGAAAAAGGTGTCCTCAAAATGCTTATGAGCATGTATAAAGAGAGCTTGCGTGTATCTCAACTCAATTTTGACTGGCTGCATCTCAGTTTGAGCTGGGCCTCAAAATGTCATAGGTCGAAAGCAAAATGTGTCTGGGCTGTAAAAATAAGTTCTCGTTCATTGTTCCATGAACACATTTCTCAGAATGTTCACTGAAAAGTTGTATATGGAAAATAGTTGTGGGCGTATTTGAGACAATTGGGCCCAAAACACCCATGTTATGAAGCCAGACCTTTACACAGCATCGACTATATACAAACACACCAAACCTTAATGAACTCATTAAGGATAACTCAATTATTTAAAATGAGCAAAATAAATTTGATTATTTAATTTAGCATTTAAAAAAAAAAATGTACTTTGCCTGTTTGATATAAATATATTATGAACTATTTAAAACAGAATAGTTAACAGGAAAATCAAAGAAAAAAAGGCTTAAGGAAAAAAGTCTTAAAGATAAAATAATATAAAAAACAAATGAACTATTTCGTCGAGTCATCCCATCAAACATTCTGATTCCTGTCAATTAAACGTAGGGCTGTGCCCACAAGTAGGCCCGGAGCTGCATCACATAGCACTTTACTTTACTAGTTACCGCCCAGCCCCTTCTGGGTGGTACAATACCTAACCTACCCCAAACCATATGCAAGGATCCGTACAAGTGAAATGAGGATAGAGCTCTTTGATTGCATCGCAGCCTATAATGTTTCTAAGACATCCAGTTGTCATCGATTTACATACAATACCGAAGATGTGTCCTTATTCTTATTCTAAAGCTGTCTGGGCAGATGCCTAAAAGACTTTTAAAGCCAAGCAATTACATCAAGTTAAACAAGTCCGCTCAACTGCTGAGGGTCAGCTATCCCGTCGCAGGAACAGCTGAGGCTAACGGGTGGGACGGCTCCCAGCTCGGTGTCTCCCCCTGGTGGCGGCGGTGTGGTGACTGCAGGCTCAGCTCTGGGGAGAGTTCTCCTCCTTGCTGAAAGGCTGTGTGGATCCAGGCTTCACCCAGGACAGGCCGGTCACCTGGACTCCCTTGTGCTGGTCTTCTGGTCTTCTCTAGGAGAACAAGAGCAACGTTACTGGTCACAGCGAGGGGGCCGGCTGACAACAACAACCTCGACATACACCCCCCCCCCCCCCCCGGGGGGCCCCCC
>OMKX01055129.1:0-14249 GCA_900302425.1 Brosme brosme
ATGTGGTGGAACGGGAGATTCGCATCGTGGATGTGCAGCCGACAAATCTGCAGCAACTGCGTGATGCTATCATGTCAATATGGACCAAACTCTCTGAGGAATGTTTTCAGTACCTTGTTGAATCTATGCCACGAAGGATTAAGGCAGTTCTGAAGGCAAAAGGGGGTCCAACCCGGTACTAGCAAGGTGTCCCTAATAAAGTGGCCGGTGAGCGTACATGTTTATTTGCATGTATATTTATTTACGAGCAGTAGAAACAAGCTGTGCTGAATTCAAATATTAATTAATATGAACAGACATTTCTGTTTGACATTTTTATTCGCCTACTCATGACAGGAAGGCAAAAGCGAAACATTCATGAACGTTTTTTTCACCAAAATATCTTCTTTTTTTATTTCATACAAAACAATTAATATAATCCGAAAGTAACCTAAATTAAAGAACTCCTAAGATTTTTCTTTTTTAGCCGATTTATTCTGCCTCTTCTGCTCCACTCCCATCCTTGGCCTCTTCTGCGCGGTCTCCATCAGCATCTCTGATTGGTTCATTCAACTCTGAAGGTTCAGGATCAGCCGTCTCCATTGGTTCTTCTTCTTCTGTGGTTTCTGCTGGAGGAGTTGAGGACTCCTCTGGCCTTGGCACCTCAACCTATTAAAGATAAACAATGAAGTTTAGTTGTTTTGAGTTAAACAGGTCCTGAATAATATGAATAATATTAATAACACTTGTTTCGTTTATTCTTTTGGTATTGCCTCCAAATTTCAAATAATTGGGGCAGGATAGTGGAGTGCCTAGGGCGTTTGACTAACAGCCAAAGTTTGATCCCCAAAGTCGCGGACTCCATTACTAAATAGTTAATAGTAATATAAGATGCACTTTGTTAATCCTAGACGGTAAAAGAGGGCAGCACAGCAGAAAGTACAGGATGGTCATAAGAATACAAACAATGTACAATAATAAAAATACAAAAGATATACAGAAAGTATGAGTGCATAGACACAAGCTCTCATTATGGTAAATATGCCAGCTAGCGTGATGAAGTGTATTCACAGATGAACCTCGATCCTACCTGGGTCACACTAGGGTCTGGTTTCCCCTGGACCCCCGTGTCCAACCCTCCCTGGTCCAACGGTTCTTCCACGGGGTCGCTGGTCCTAGGGTCCGGCTGCTTCTGTTGGACCGGCTGGGGATGGGTCTGCACAGGGGGGAGATGGGTCTGGACAGGGGGGAGGTGAGCCTGGACAGGGTGGAGGTGGGTCTGGACAGGCCGGTCTTCCACCACCTTCACCTTCACTGGAGGAGCAGCAGCCTCCAGCAGTACCTGGGGAGCTGGAGCGAGGGCCGCTTCGACCTACGGGAAGCAAGAGGGGTCAGAATGGGGGCACCGCGAGGTTCTTAAGCCCTACCCCCTCCCTGATGATCTGTAAATGTGTTGACGTCAAGTCGCTGTTGGATTTTAAATCCTAAAGGATTGTGTATGTGTGTGATAGTCCAGTAGTGGTTAGGGTGCTGGCTCTCCATCTACCAGTAGGCATCCTTGAGCAAGTTTCCTAGCGTCTGCATGCTCCTTATGACAGGTATAAAACTAAATGATTTGATTTCACTGCTTTGCAGTAAATAGTAAATAGCAAATGACTAAATTGGGACTGTAGGTTTACAGCCACAAACAGAAACAAGTCATCCGAGTGTAGCCATTAGAAGCAGTGATCCCACGGTTACCCGTCTCTCCACAGGGGTCTCCACAGGCATGACCTCAGGCTCCTCGCTGGCCTCCAGGACGCCCATGACGGAGGGGGCGATGTGGGCTTGCTGCGGACCAGGAGACAGAACCCATCAGCAACACCACACAGTACAGAGTACAACGTTTAGTGTATCACCTTCATAGCGGAGCCGGACTATGTTATACTGCTGTGCTAAACTGTATGCTCATGCTGATCCATGTTGGCTTTTGTTGAATTGAAGGTAAATGTTGGACCAATTAAGAACAGAAAAATAAGAATATAGATTAATTGACATAAAACCTTTTTAAAGCAGAATCTACAAAGTGTGTAGCAGTGATACAAACAAACAAATAAAAAGCAAATAACAAAAATAAAATGGTCAGTTTCATACCATGACCACGGCGTTACCATCGCAAACGGAAAGTGGCTAATTCAGGTGTGTGTGCGAATGCGTGTGCGCGTGTGTGTGCATACCTGGTGGGGGGTGAAGGAGTGGACGTGCTGCAGCAGGGGGTCCCTGAGCTCGGGGCAGCGGTCGAACACGCTGGTCAGCTGGGTGGCGGGGAGCTGCAGCAGCACGGAGAACGACTGGGGCTTGGTCCTCTGGCAGCACTTCACAAAGCCCTCCCACACCTTAGGGTGCTTCCACACCTGGAGGGGCGGAGAACACGTTGGAGACGCGACTAGAACCTTCCTTTAGGCTTCTCCCGTCTATCCACAACAGATAATGGGAGGCACATTTCTGACACCCCCCATTCTTTTTAATAAAAAGTTTTTATGTAAAAAAATATACAATATACAAATTATTAAAAAAAAATGAAAACAATGTATAATATTATGTTTGGTAAACACAATTATAAAAAGAAAGTATGATTTAAATTAATAATTATAAAAATCCAAAATCATTCCAGTAGAGAGGTGCTCGAGGAAGGCCCACCTGCTTGACGATGAGGCGGGACAGGATGTTCATGACGAAGCCGCCCAGCCGGGGGTACATGCTGAGGCTCTGGATGACGGTGCGCATCAGCAGCATGGGCAGGGGGTTCTGCTCCATCAGCTGCTGCATCACCACCGCCAGCACCTCCGACGTGTACACGTTCTTCTCCCCGTAGCACAGGTTGGTGGCTGGGGAGGGGAGGGCAGTCGGGATCAGTGTCATCAGAGTATATCAGAGTACTAATGGTACCAACCAGGAGACAGGCAGGAGTTTGGCTCTTATGTTGCTCTTGTGTGGTATCAGAGAACAAAAAACGTTTTAAGATAAAAAAAAACTTTGCATGGATGTATTAATACTTACATTAATATTCACAAATTTACCATATTGAAAATATTTGTGTACTAGTCTAGTAGCTGTTAGGTGTGGTGGACTCCTGACTTCTTGGTTTGAACCCCTCAAGCAAATCAAATCTTTATTCTTTCTACTTTCTTCACTTTTGACAAAGTATTTACATTTCTCTTATTGTGTACATGGGCATTTTTTCTGTACATATTTTGTAGTTTTATTCATATTTGAAATGTATCTATTATTAATTCTACTACTGTCCTGTACTTTCCGCCCTGACACCCAAATCGGGGGAACGTGATTTGGTTTTCATAAGGGAATCAAACGGAAACAAATGAAAGGTGTCAGGTGTGTTAGAAACAGGTCGGTTTCAGTCTGACCTTTGATGATGGACTTCATGTCACACTTGGTGGAGTCGATGTTGTGCAGAGAGACGAGGAGCTCCCCTGGGGTGAGGGGAGACATCGATGAACTGCCTTCACCTGGAAGACAAAAACCAAAACAATACACATAAAACGCCTGCGTTGTTGATTCGTGAAAAGTTGTAGGAAAAATGTTGTACGGTGAGAATGATAATATAAACAAAACATTCCAGCATCGGCCAGGCTAAACTAACTGCAAGAAAGATAAAGTGACATGTGTAAGTGGAAGTATAACATCGGGCTTAGGGTTTGTTTCCCAGACAAAAGGGGCTGGGGTCGAACCCCTTTATCTGCAGAATAACCTGTAAGCATCCTAGAGTGTGATGCCTCACCCCTACCTGCGACTGAATGACATCTCAAAACTCAATGTAAGTCGCTTGGGATAAATGTGTCGGCTAAATGACTTGGCCAGTAGTAAGTGAATATGTTATCTTACTGTGCTGTGTGCCCAGGAGCCTGTTGAACACCTCCTTCACCACGATGGGATTCAGTTTAATCAGCTTAGGGAGAGCCAGGATCACCTCTTTCTGTACCGCAAACAAACCAAAACAACAGAGGATAAGAGATGAGATAAGAAGAATCACAGACGGTTAAGTTGGGCGCCACAGCAGTAAGTACGGGACAGTAGTAGGAAGAAAAGAAAAGAAAAAGTATACGAAGAGCAAAAAAAATAATACAGAAAATATATGAATAAACACAATAAGAGGCTCAGTCAACGCGGTAACACTATGAACACGTTTAGAGGTGGACGGACGTAACGGAGGAGGACAGCTCACCTTCTCCAGGCCATTGATGACGGGGATGAGGAAGCGGACGTCAGGCACTCGTTTGTGGTACAGGTCTCTCACCCTCTCCACCAGCTCTGGGGACGGGGGCACTGCAAACAGACAGCTCAAGTTCACACTCCGGAGCATCTTTGTTTTAAAAGGACTTGAAGCAGATTTTTTGAGAATAGGTGTATGATAAATAGATGATGAAAGTATAATAGAAGTAGGGTTTTACAATCTGAAACCTTTTTGTTTTAATCCATTTGGAACCAGATCTGGATTGAATAAATAAATAAATAATGTAATGAATGATAATAAAATACAAATAAAGTTTGAATGAATTTATGAAGAATCAGTGTATGTAGGATAAGAATAGGTATACTATAAAAAGATGGTGATAATGATGATGATGATGATAATGAAAGAATCAAATTGTCAAATATCTAATCCTGTTATGCGTGCCACATCATATCCATAGTTGTGTTGTTACTATGGCGATGTCAACCCAAGCTTACGTCCCTAAGCAACCACCAACAGCGGAGCTCGTTTGCTAGCTGTCCTTACCTTTGTCTGTGAGGATGTGTAGGCAGCGGGTCACCAGCGTCTCCGCTCCTTTGGGACACGTCTCCACCAGCAGCAGGAGGTCAGGGGAGTTCATCCCCATGCCACGGATCTGCAGCGTCACGGAGAGGATGAGTTGGAGATGAGCAGGTGAGAAAAACACACAAAGATGACAACTAACCACGGACGACTGCAGAACCCCCTCCTTAGCAAGGCCTTCTGTATTAAGCCATAGTTGTTAAATACTATTGTTGCTCGTACTAACAGCAAGGATTACATGTTAATAGTAATGGTATTGTGCTGGCTTCCAACTCCCAGCTCGAAAGGTACCGTGTTCGATTCCCAATGTCCACAGCCTATCTGTATCCAAATTCAAGAATTTATTTCGGCTAAAGTGTCTGTCAACTCCCAGCTCGAAAGGGGACCGGTTTCGATCCCCAGGGGTTGAAACGAAGCGGGGAGGACCCTTGGACTCACGGGCTGCTCGATGACACGCAGCACGCTGCGTTTGATGTCGGCGATGGCCTCGGTGTAGACGGACGCCAGCTCGTGGACCAGCCGGTGGTTGAGGGGCAGCAGGGAGAGGTAGAGGAACAGGCACTGCCTCACCGTCTCCTCCGTCCACGGCGCTGCCACCTCTGGGAGGAGTAAACAAACATACCCCAACACATCGACATCATGAGTGGTGGATGCGAATGGAGGAGCTTCTGAAGGCGGCTTGCAGTATTTTATAAAACCGATAGTTCTGGATTCTGATTGGCTGGAAGCCGTTGTAAAATGCTCTATACACATACACCTGTGACTGCATAACAAGTCATTTTTAGTATTAATGCGCCGCCAAGCTCAACGTATGCTGTTCAGCTAGGTAAGCATTTTGCTGTGTTGAGGACCCATATTGTTTGGCAGAAGAAGGATGATTTGATTTCAACAGATGGTCACATTTTGTGTTGCTGTGTGTTTCTTTTGTGAAATCTTACTAGGTGGTTTATAGTAACCGTTTAATAAAAGCAAAAAGCCACTTGAGGCGATGATTCACAGTGGTTTTCAGAAAAGCTAGGTGGCTCAAAAAGACTGGTAGTTGAATGCTATCTCCTGTAAGTAGCTCTTAGATAATAGAGTCTGCTAAATGCCTTGAAAAGCGCTATAAATGCAATGAATTATTATTAAATGTAGCAAGAGGGAATCTAGGTTTGTGTGCAGCTCCTACAAAATTGCCTTCCGTACAAAGAGGAACTTGCATGAATTGCATGAAGGAAATGAAATAAATCAGTTTCTCCTCACCTTTTCACCTCAAAGCAACAAGTATCGTATGTGACGGATTCTATTCTTATCTCTGGACCATGAATGAAACATCAGAAACATGAAAATAGTCCCAACCTGTGTCTTTGTCGGCTCCGAAGAGCAGAGAGGGCGGGTTGGGGTGGACCAGCAGCTGCATGTAGTTCAGAGCAAACTTCTCGATGTAGTCCCGTAGCTGGTCCTTCTCGTACATACGCTTGATGAAGGCCAGGGCCGTGCTGCGCACCTACGCAACCAATAACACCGTCAAAATAAAACGCCATCATCCAACAAACGATTTAAAAAGGTGTGTTCCACAGCAAGCTGGAGCCAAAATGGCCGACATTGGGATACTCAATGGATACGGTTATTCTAAGCTTTTCTAGAGCCACCAATGCGCATTAGTAGGTCAACGAACAAGAGCATGTGCATTGCTTTTGGATGTATTCTAACATTTCCTGGGGCCACCCAGCCGGAACCTTCATCGCGGGCGTTGATATCAGAGGACATGCCCGCAGTAGCCGGCAGGAGGAGCTAGTGTCCGGGCGTGGGACATGCTTACCTTCTCCTTCTCGTGGGAGCTGAGGTCCAGCAGGACGTGGAGGTACTGGAACTGTCTCGACGGACGCTTGATGATGAGCTCCTTCAGGGTGGTCATGCCCAGATACACCCGGGACTGAAGCACAGTGCAGATGAGGTATAGCATGTGAATGATGGAGCATTTCAATTTTAAAATCCTTTGAAACAAATCTGCTGGACCCGATGTTGTAATGCAACATGCGCGCGCAGACTCAAAATCAAACTTGTGATCAGACAAACTCTAGAGCAAGAAAGTATTGCAAGTAGGATCGTGTCTTTCTTTGAAAGCAGTAAAATAAATTGTCAGTCAGTGCGTGGTGCAGATCTCAGGACCAATTGTGGTGATTTGGACTCCGGCTCACCTCGTCTTCACAGTACCGTCGGATCACTTCCAACGCTGACTCTGTAATGATTGGCGCTTCCAGAACTAGCTTTGTGAAAAGACTGGAGGAGAGCAGAAGGCCAGAGAGAGTGATTATTAACAAGATACTAATAATAATCAGATGGATAATTCTATTCCTAGGTTTTTTTTATATCTATCTATCTATCCATCTATAGTAATAATTGCAGATGCCGATCCATGCTTTGACCGTAAAGCTTACAAATGTACATTCCTCTCTCTTTTCATCCCCTCTTTGAAGAAATCCCAAAAATGTAATAAAGTCAACTTGAATTGCAGTCTTAATTTTATCTTAACACATTACAATAAATCCCCTAACTTGTATTCCTTTCATATCTCTTGAAATCTGGAAAATTCCTTCATGTGCTTTCTTCCCAGGTTTGTAATGGAGGACTTCCAGTTATACAACAACACACTTCTCCTGGCTCTACTCTACCAGCTAAACCCATTAACCCTAGCTTGCTTCCAACCACCCACCTTCCTCTCCTCTCCTGGTCAGACCCTGACCCCCAGCGTGGACCCTCCCCTCTCCTGGTTTACCCCTTGACCCCCTCCTCCATGTCACACCCTTAGCACGGCCCCTCACCCGTCCCTCTGCTCAGGCTTCTCCTGCAGGCCTGACAGCAGGGTGTAGAGGCAGTGGTCGTAGCCGTCCAGCAGGCCCTCGGGCAGCTGGCTGAGGTAGGCGTTGTACTCCTGGTACAGCAGGGAGAAGGCCAGGTCGCTGCGGCTGCGGATGTCCTCCAGGATGAACGCCAGCACGTCCTCCTTCATCATGCCCTCGAACTGGGTGACCAGCCGCGACAGCAGCTTCACCCGGATCTGGTGTGGGGAGAGTGAAAGGCGATTCACACAGGTGAGCCACCAAATTGCGGTAGGGAAATGCAGATTTTTTATCTTGATGGTGAGCAATGACCAAATAAAGACAACAATATTGGGTCCCTGCACTGGTTTCCCCAAAATTGATCGTATACTTCGATATCTCTCACCCTCATCTCTTTTGCAGAAACGTTGGATAAAAGTGTCCTTTACAATGACTCAATGTTAAATATCAGCTCAAGACCCTTCAAAACACCTTAGAAAAGGACTGAAGGTGTGAATGAGCAGGACAAAACCAGGAGCGCGTCGACCACTACTCACGTGGGCCATGCCGCTCTGTGCGATGTTCTTCTCAGAGTTGAGGATGCGTTTGACGGCCATGGACGTGAGCTTCTCCATCTGGCCCTCCAGCAGGGGCTGCACCACGTCCGCCAGGCGGAACACCTTCTTCCTCCCCGTCGTGCCCGGCAACCTGCAAACAATACGGGCTGTCAATGTTGGTCGGTTGGTCAGACGACATGCACTTGTTCGACCGAATTTTCATTGGTCCGACAATCGATGGTGTTCTTCTCATAAGGAAAGAAACTCTTCCCAGTCCATTCTTTTCAGGGGCAGGAGGGACATCTGAGTGATATATTGTGTTAAAAATAACATTAATTCTGAATAGAAATTATATTCAAGGCTCAGTAGTTTCTATTATAATAATTGTATGGTTTATTGGAGCATAAGACTTATAAGACAAGAGGCGAAAACACCCCAGTCTTCACAACTTTGAACTCGCCCAACTTAACGACGAATGCTAATCTACTTACTGAATATTTACTCCTAAACTCCTCTCTTTATATATATATATTTATATAAATATATTCTGTGGGCCATTTTATACACCAATACAATTAAATTGTTGAAAAACATCAACAATTAACAATAACAATACAAATATAATTCACTACAATTACCCTGAGAACCCAACAAAGCCAGTAAAATGACAAGAAAGACGTAGGAGCGCCCTCAGGATTATGCATCAGGTTCAAATGTACAGGGGGACTAAGAAGGAACCGGGGTGTGTACTTGGTCTGTGTGGAGGGAAGGATGGGCTCCGGGAGCTTCTTGATGAGCGGGACCTCGATGGCGGCCTGCTTCTCCACGTAGCTGCCCACCACGGAGATGGCCTGGCCGTGGGCCATGGGCAGCTTCCTCTTGATCAGCATCTCCTGGGACAGCTCGTCCTCCCCCATGCCCTCCTTGGAGTCCCCCTCCCTCGCACGGCTCTTCTCCAGACCTGCGGGGGGAGGGAGGAGAGGTTTGAAGTCCTGGTTGTTACGGAAACCCTACGGTTATTTGTTTCACTTCCAACTGGGGCATTTCAGGGTAGGGATCGATCGATGAGCGTGGGAGTGTTCGGGGAGGGATGCATTTGAACCCCGATTTGATACACAATAAAGAGGGAATACTTGGAGAAAGCGTCAAACCAGATTTTCCGAAACCTTTCTATCCATGACCCACTTTTGACCCAGTCAGCGATCAAATATTTTTAAAATTAAAATAAGCAATACATTCTCATTAATGTGCCAAAACATTGTGATGATTCACATTTCTTTCAATGTATACTGTTCAATATTCCTCCATACAGCATAGCATCCACCACACATCTCGGCGGTCATCCCACCCTGTGTGATGTGATGTGTGATGTCCCTATAGGGAGGTTACAGAGGGGCCCGGTCAGAACAGTCTTACCTGGGCCGATGCCCGCGGCCGTCATCTGCGTGGCCATGAGGCGCGCCAGATGTTTGATCTGGGCGTCGGTGCCGGCTGACTCTACAGGTGTGTAGGTGGCCTGGAAGGAGGCGGGCATGACGTCTGGCAGGTAGACCATGCTGATGAGCACCTGGCCAATGGGAACAGAGGAGAGGTGAGATGAGGAGGAAGTGTACTGGAGGAAAATGACTGTTGAAGAGGCATACTTTAACTGTTAAAGAAAGTAACTGTGAAAAGTAACTAACTGTCAAGTCTAAAAGAATGGAAACATTTACCAAATGTTACTGGAAAATAAAAGTTACCGTTGCAGAAAGTCATGTATTTCAAGAGAGTAACCAATTATCTAAAGAAAGTAACTGTTGAAGAAAGTAACCAGCTGTTGAGGAAAGTAACTAACTAACTGATAATCAAAAGAAATTGGCTGAAAATATCTAAAGAAGATCACTGAAGATATCTAAAGAAAGTAACTTTAACTTTATAAATTACGTAACTAACTAAATAAAGTTAAATAAAGTAATGGTCACTATTTAAGTGAGAGTAAGAGTGTCGGACCAGGTTGGCGACGTTCTCTGCGTTGAGCAGCGGGTGGAGGAAGTGGGCGGTCAGGTCGATGGCAGACTGGGCGGCGGGAGCGGGGGAGGGTTTGGAGACCGACATCGCTGCTGGCTCCTCCTTCTCCTCGTCATCCTCCATCATAGCGGGCTCTGAACACAGCACAACACCCTTATCGTCATGACAACCACATGGAATATGAGCCAAGGTCCAAATGTCCCATCGCTCTTTACTACTAATAACTATCCAAAGCACCTTACAGGCCACTAAGCAGCAGACTCTAGGATGTCTACAGGTAGACTGCAGGATTTGAACCAAGGACCTTTTGGCATGGAGTCAAACACCAAAGCCTCTCTTTTTCAACCCAACTTTCCTCTCTCTCCCTCTCTCTCTCTCCCTCCCTCTCCCTCCCTCCCTCTCCATACATGAGCATCATATTTGATCCTCTCCATCATCTAACCACTCACCCATCTTGATCTTCTTGCCCTCGGGGTACTGCTCGTTGCGGGGCCTCTTGCGGGGCTCCCGGGGAACGGGCGTGGCGCGGGTGATCTCGCTCTGGGGCATGCCCAGGTCAAGCAGCAGGGTTCCGATCTGGGCCTGGAAGTCCAAGCTGCAGGGGTGCTTGAGCACGGCCACCAGGTGGATCTTCAGGTTCTTACGCACGCTGCTCACCTGGGACTTGGCCAGCGTGGGGGGCAGGTTGGCTGAGGAGAGGGGGGGGGGGTCACAATGTTAAACCTAATGTTACATCACTACATAACATAACTTGAAATAGTGAATGTGATTACATGAATGAAATGAACCAATGTATGTATTTCGGGTTATGCCTAGGATTCCAGCTTACCTTCTGTAAATATACTTGACCTCACTTTAAGACTTCATCCAAATAGTGCTAATTTAATGTGACATATCATTACAACCATGTTCTGCTGTTCAGATGATTCAGTGTGGTTCTCCTTGTTAAGAACAGGCGATTCATTTAAAGCCAAACAGTGCTTTGCCACTGTTCTCATATGGATGGTTAGTGGTTACTGGTTGTCGTTATCATGTTACCGTAGCTGAACCACTGTGGCTGACCACCTTACCGTGGAGGGTCTCGTAGGCCTGCACCACCTGGGACATGAACATGGGTCTCTGGCGGGCGAGCGTGGCCAGGGAGCCCAGGGCCGTGGTCAGGTTGATGCTGGAGATGGCCGGGTGCACCATGAACTTCAGCAGCTGCTCCAGCGCAGACTTTCCCTCCTCGCACAGCACGTCTGGGGGAAAACCAGACAGAATCAAGGCATAGAACATATAAATGTATGCCGTCTGAAGTCTTATTGATCCAATGAGTAGTTAGCACAAGGTCATCCTGGCCATTTCAATTCTTGAGTCACCAAGTATTATCAAAATATGAGCTAGGCCATAAACTATATAAAAAATGTCACACAAGATATAATTCGTTTTGTAAATGTATATATAATTTAAGTTACAAATTGTTCCTTTGGGTAATCTACATCTCCACGGCCATATAACTAAACATCCTATACAACTATTTATTCAGTGAATTGTGATACATGAAGGAGCAGGTTGGGGTTGGGGCATCTTACTCTAGGATGCCGACAGGTAGGCTGTAGACACTGGGGGGATCAAACTCAGTACCTTTAAGCTGGGTGCCAAACACCCTAGCCACTAAGACCACCCTGCCCATATCCCATGGGTTGTTTGCGGTGGCCAAGCGTGCTCCTCACCGTAGCGGATGTAGGAGTGGTCTTTGGGTATCTTGTCCAGGCTGATGTCCGCGTCCTGTCGTTTGGGGACGTCGGAGTCGGACGTCCGCGGCGACAGAGAGATGATGAGCGACTCGGTGAACTTGATGGCGTGGGTTCGCACGCCGTCGTTCTCAGAGTCCAACAGGGCGAGGACGTCCCCCTTCATCTGCGTGAGCATGTCCCAGCATGCCTCCTGCATCTCGGTCACCGCCTTGGAGCGAACCATCCACTGCGACAGACGGGGGGAGACAGGACGAAGAGTTAAGAAGGAAGTAACCGTCGAACACGGGGGAGCACATCCTATTCTATGATTTGAAAACATAGCACAGAGATGACAAGATATGTAAAACATACATGCATTAAGGACAGTAGTAGAAGGTATTCATTTTATTAGACTAAAATAGATATGCCATTTGGTGACATGTTTCACAATACTTTGAGTGTTTACATTATGTAGCATGGGTGGAAAACTGGGAATCAATCCTCCTAACCCTGGCAGTGGTAGTACCAGGCTCTACAGATGTAGCTACACAGGACCAATGAGGTCCAACGACTCAGGGATGTGTCCCATGGTAGTCTCACGGTAGTCCCGTACCTGCAGGGTGACCTTATAGAGCTGTGTGAGGGTGAGGATAGCCTTCTTCACCACGTTGACGCTCTCGTCCCTCAGCAGCATGTTCAGGTTGGCCACCAGACGCAGCAGCAGCTCGTTGTCACGCTTACTGGAGAGGAAGCATAACAACATGGACCAATCATGAACCAGAGCTTATCCACATCAGGAAATATAGTGGCAGACAATTGACCAATCACAAACCAGAACTTCTCCAAATCAGGAGAACCTTTATTTTACCAGGAGAGCCTTTTGAGACTAAAATCTATTTTAGGAATAATAGTAGCAAGAGATGGACCAATCATGTATCAGAGCTTCTCCTAAAGTCTAGTGAGACTGACCAATTACGTACAATATGACTATGCATCATCAAAAACAAGAACCAGATACGGCCATGTAGTTGGCAGTGCCGAGTCACCGCAATGGATACAGGTTCCCTGTTTACCCACCACGCCTCTTCGATAAACCCAATGACGAACTTCCTCACTTCCATGGACTTGTCCGACTGGAATGCGATCATCTCCTGCAAGACAACAAGGAAACCCCTCAAAAATTGATTTAAAGGTTTAATTTCAATTTAGCTCAGGTTGATGTCAAGGCAAGGCCAGATTTCTAAAGAGCTATCATGTTTATTCATTCACTTGGGAAAGCCTCACAATCAAAGAAACACTTACGTCCAAGAAATTATCAAGCAGGGATGGATCCTTGTTGATAATAAGCTCCTGGACCTGTTGACAATACAAAATCCATGTTTAGGACCATCCATGTTTAAATCCGTGTTTACTCAGTTAGGAGATACTTTTATCCAAAGTGATGTGCAACAGTGACAGTGAATTCAGATCCATGTCATCAAGGAGCAGGTAGGTGTTAGGGCTCAAGGATGCCTACAGGTTAGGGTGTAGACATCAGGAGTGGAACCTAGCACCATTTGGCTGGGAGTTGAATGCCCCCCCCACTGACTAGACTATTCTGACCCCATATGATCTCACAATCATCCAATAGGATTTGTCTAGCCGTTTCTCTAGACCAGCGTTTCATAAACTATGGGTCGGGACAAAAACATGGGTCTGGATCCAGTTGGAGGAGGTACACGGCCTGAATGCACAGAGAACACTGTGGTGGAAGGATCACCAATGCTGTTGTGCTTAGGGTTTTTGGAGTATATGGTTGTTGGGTCCAATGGACCCACTCATCTTCATCTTTTATCTTTTGGGTCCCAAGATGAAAGAATGATACCCCGGTGTAGATCAACAGAAGGGAGGAAGAGCTAGCATGAAGGGAAGACGTTTGTAACACACCTGTTTCAGCACCGTCAGCTTCTCCTCTGTCCCCATCAGAGCTGCCTGGTTCAGCAGCTCCACCACCTGGTGGAGGACAACGAAGAATTATTAAAGCTGGCTCACTATGGAAATGATTGGTACGATTGTATAAAATACAGAAAATATAGCGATGTGACAAATGACGGCTTGTAAAAAAAGGAGAGGGGAAATGGGTAGAAGTCATTCAAATTCTTAACCATAACACAAGCATAAAAGTGGATGTTAATAAAACTAGCAGGGTTTGCTCATGATCCACTTAAGAACCGATGGTTACTGGTTGATGGGAGCAGCCTACCTTTTCACTGGTGGTCATGTCGATGGCATGGGGCTCGTCCCCCTCGTTCGACATGCTTCTGCTGGGGTTGTAGTGTCTTTAGAAAGTTCTGCACTACCTTAAACCATGATCTTCAATAGACCTGTTGAAAAC
>OMKX01055129.1:14273-25268 GCA_900302425.1 Brosme brosme
TAACACACACACACACACACACACACACACACACACACACACACACACACACACACACACACACACACACACACACAATCAATCACCCCACAATAAGAATAAAGTAATGCGTTACTTGAGGTGCATAAATTCTCTGTAGGGACATTTTGCGAGAACGGAGTACTCTGTCAATCCCAGGCGGGAAAATAGCAGGTCACAGCAGAGGTACAATAATGTAAACAGCAAAACCAGTATACAACTAATTAAAAAATAACGTACTCAGAAAATATATTCAGTCTTTATACACAATAACAGTAGAAATCAAGATGCTATAAAATAAAGTGAGACATATTTGACCCACTCAACATAACGTTACCGTTAATCTAGGAGTCGTGCAGTTTAATTATTAATTTAAACATTATACAGCGATGTTTAAACAAAGTGGTCCGGTCGATCCATTGCAGCATGCAGGATAAATATGATTGACACAATATTTACAATGACATTTCAACATCAGCTTATATCTGCATTAAATATACATTCATATTTACGATCAGTTGAAATAGGGGACGTATATGTACCTTGCCGTTCAACGGGAATATGGTTTAGATGAGTCTGATCATAAGTTTTCAGTTTAAAGAAGATAAAACTGATAAGTGAGTGTTGCTGTTCTGAACGGCACCAGCCATTCACTAAATAAGTGCTTCCGGTGCGTCCTGTCTGTTCTCTACCGCCGCCTAGTGGATGGGTGATGAATTGTGCATAATATTTCTGAACTTGCGTTACACAATAAAATAGAGATAAAGTTGAAACAACATGTCAAATGATTGACTGTTTAATTAATTGATTGATTTGTAAAAAAAAAAAAAAAAACTATCTAAGACTTGATGTTGACATGACGAATTCTCTATCGCTATCTGCTGGATGGATGATGAACTGTGTCTATTATTTATATTCCGAATCTTACTACTTACTTAGTACTTATGGTCCCTGACCCTGTGAAAATGTTTTCTGTTACAAATGCTCGCCTAAAGAAAATAGTAAATATTATCAACGTTAGCAAAACAGTAAAAAAAAAAAAAAAAAAGTACGGTTTGGCAAGACATGCAACAATGTTGTTGTTTGAGTGAGGATTGTCTGTCAACCTCAAGAGGTTCAAAACAATTTTAATCAAAGACAATGATCAAGATGTCACTGACAATGATAAGGGCGATTTGTATTGATGCATGAAAGTGTATGATGACTTATTGTATTGTAAAGATGGTCATATGGTTTATGCCAGAGAAGCCTGCATGTCGCCTTCTACCTTTTCAACCTCTACAACCACTCTATCTTTGCAGTAACCATGGGTAGTGCAAGTCTGAAGGCTTATTGTCAGGAGCGGGTTGACATCTTTATTGAAAATAAAGTGTGTGGAAAACAATTACTAAATCGATTTTCCTTGTAAATGGCCTCCCTCACTATATTATGTATGATGAAAATCCTCACTGTGCACAATACATATATATATGCACTTCAGCATTTTTTTACTGGGCTTGTTCATAGTTACATCTTATCTTATAAACATTGAAGGGCTTTTTGTGCCTTATGGACGGTGAAGAGTGAAGACAGACAGGAAACTAGGTTGGAGGAGAGGGAATGGCATGTAGCCATAGGACCACTGGTCAGAATCAAGGCTGGGTCGGTGCACTTGCTTTAATAAAGATTACATTCAAGTAATTGGAGACACATACATTGAAAAATAACGCTTTTATTATTAATAAAATTGCATAAATAGCTGAACGGTGTGCATTTTTGCCCCGAAGATGCATACATTACATACATTGGCAGAACATATCTGCACAATACAGATATGTTTTAAAAACAAATTGGTTTCACCACTTCTGCATCGTCATTTGAACACGGTATAAAGGACTGTGTTTGTCGGTGAGGTGTCTCCAGGTTCAGTCAGGTATATTCAGCTTCACTGGGGGTAGTTTGATGTTCGCTTCCTTCACGTCTGCTGTGATGTCAACACCCAGGGGAGCCCTGCGAGAACACATACGGCCCTCAGGAGGACAGCTTTCATCACACTCATCAGCCAATCAGTGATGTATGGGTGACATTTGAGAAAATGTTCAGAATTGTTTTATAAATTGTTTCCTAGAGTTTGTTATAAAGGATACAAGGTGTCTAACAGCTGATAGAAATGCATTTGAGCAATTTCATACAAATTTCCATAACGTTTGATATGAACTTCTATGTTTAAAATTGTTTTTCAATAGAATACAAATACGCATGTGTCACAGAGTGCAGCGCACACTATTGTCTCCTAAACCGTGTTGACCTACTTGGGCTCATAGCTGACTTCCTGGTCAAAAGGCAGAATCCCCCTCCCTTCCCTCAGTCGCTCAACGCCATTCCTAGGAAAACACATAACACACGTTTGGATAACAAAATACTAGAGTGGTGTCTAATGTTTGTGACTTAAAGACAGCATGAAATTAAACTCAAGTACCCGTTTCCCAACTTGTATCTTTTCAACAAAGAATGTTATTTATTACAATCCAACTACATTAACCTCCTCTAAAACGGAGAGGTTTGTTGGGTTGCATGACGTCTATCTATGTCTAAGTAATTCACATTATATCGCTGGCCTCGCTAGCCGCACACACCATGCGATCATGACTCCGTTGTCCGTGCAGAGCGCGGCGGGAGGACAGAGCAGCTCCAGGCCGGTGGTGTCGGTGATGACCGTCAGAGCCTTCCTGATGTACCGGTTACTGGCCACGCCTCCGGACACCACCTGACTCAAACAGACAGGGAGAACAACTATAAACAACCACAACAACACAAACCTGAGAAAGAATGCTTAGATCAAGGCTTCCCAATCTTAAACACACTCACACACACACACACACACAAATACGCAGTGATATATACATTTTGTTGGTGTTGGTTGAATGCTACTTCGATCAAATATAAATCACATTTCTTCCAACGCTATCAAAATTGGCTTAGCAGAACTTTTTCCCAATTTTTTTTAAGCTTTTTAAATGAGGTACATGTCAAGTTCACCTCATACATAGATACACGGAAATGTATTGTATGCAAACACATGAATAATCTGTGAATCAAAACAAAATTCAACAAATAAAACAATTAACCAATTATACAAATAAAATAATTCAATGAAAGTGTTTCTCACCAAGGTGGGGTTGCTGGTGGGCAGAAGTGCCTTTGCTTTACAGAACATGATGGCACGGTGTGTGCGCTTTGCCAAGTGAGAGGCAATGGTGTGCTGTGTGGCAGCGGCGATGTCATTCACACACGACAACACCGCTCCAGGCTCTACACCTGTAAAGACAACACTATGATCTGTGGACAACACTGTTCTGTACACCTTTAAAGACATCCCTAGGATCTGTGGACAACACTGTTCAGGACTGTACTGGTGTTGTCTTACTGGTAAGATAACACTATGTTCTTCAGACAAAGCACACTCATTTGCCTCATTGAATGGCTGTCAAAAGAGCTTAAAGTCACCATTGAGACAGAATAAACATGATTAGCAAACTAGACCAACACACACAAAACATTAAGTACATAAACATCCTGTAAATGTTTATTTATGTTAACTGTCTATGTGTTTGTCTATAATGATGCTCATATTTGCACATTTTCCTATTTGTAAGACCTGTGAATCATAGATCTTGAGAATCCTGACGATTTTGAATGCTTTCAACATCTCCAGTGGTCTCTCACCTTCCACCTGCTCCTGCTTCTTTATCGCCATAGTAACCTGATTGCGCAGGCCGGCGAATGAGAAGTTGCAGTCGTAGTGTTGTCCCATGGGTGTCCTGAAGGTGAACTTGCTCCGGTCTCCATCCCTGGCCAGCAGCTCTAAGGCTTGCCCTCCACTCAGCCTGGAGCACCTTGGATGCTTTGTTAGAGACAGACGTCTCGCCACCTTTTAATCCACAAATAGAAACATATACACCATGTACATAACCTCAAACAGTTATTATCGCACACTTTATATTTGACACCTTATGTCTTATATTTCGGGATTTGGTGTTGAAATTGAAAATCTTTTTGAACAATATATTTTTTATTGAATATTTCATGTCCAGTTGTATTTGTCATTTGAATATCTGTATTTCTTGTCTCCATTGCACACTAACATACCCCCGTCCAAACCCCTTGTATGTGAAAGCTTACCTGGCAATAAAATAAATCTACCATACAGAATTACCTCAAACTTCATTCAAAAGTGTGCTTACTTTATCCAGTGTGTCTCCTGGTGCTTCATCCAGCGTTTGACCCAGAAGGAGGAAGTCATCGATGCCCCTGGCCAGGGCCAGGAGCGAGTGGCCCCCAGAGATGAGCAGAACCAGGAATGGAAACGCGACGGGTTGCAGCATTCTGACGGTCAGTGCATGCGCCTCCATGTGATGGATGGGAATGAACGGCTTGCTGTGCTGCCTCACAAACTGGAGGCTGAAGTGCAGGCCGATGCCTAAGCTCAGGGCCAGACCGGGCTTTATGGTTGTGGCCACGGCCGACAGCTGCCCAGGGGTGACCCCGCTCCTGTTCATGGCCTCCTGCACAACATGAGCGATGTGTTCTCTATGTAGTTGTTGAGCCACTGTTGGAATGATGCCACCTGTCCTGCAGAAGACAGGTGAGACAAAAACTATGAAAATAGTGTGACATTTAAAAAAATGAAAAAGGATTCGGAAAAAGCTTAATGATAAGCTTATTCTCATGGTTGGTACATGAGGGGACAAGCTACCTAGCTCAATACCATCTGCAGTATCCCTCCCCATCTTCAAAAGACATATCTCCAGAGGGAACATCTCACAAGCTCACCACTTTTGCAAATTTGTGTTATTTCACTTCATTAGTCTAGAACACCCTGTGTTGTACTGTAGCCTGTTATTGTCCTGGAATATAGAAAAAGTGATTATCATTGCCATTCTGCAGTCTGTCTAGTTTTATCTTTAGAAACCAGGAGTGTATGGTTTGATTTGTTCTAGAATTACGCATTAAACTCACTTCAGATGCACTTCTTTCTGAGAGTGGAGAAATTCCCCCAGGACGACCCCTGTCTCGTCCATCACCGCTGCGCCGGTGTCATCACAGCTGGTCTCGATGCCCAAAACCAGTCTGGACGATGAGGCTTGTACACACGTCCGAGAAAAATAATGCTTGTGACACAACTCTGGTAGCTTTCGCAGACATGATGTCTTCAACGTGAACATCATAAGAGGGTGAGTCGTGTGTGTAACCCTGTGCATACAACAGTTGTGCAGTAAATATGATAGAATTTCCTAATATGCCTTTAGAATCAGGCAAAAGCCGATAAAGGATGGCGTTGCATTAACAATATGTCTTATTCTTATTCATTTCAGAAACATAAAAGGTCAAGTTGACTGCACTGAGCTGCACTTTGCATGCTGCCATTCTGTGTCTCATGTAAATAACGTCGACTAATAACAAGTAAAGAATCAAGGTTCCGTCGATAAGTAGAAGGAAAGCCAGCGTTCAGATGAGGGGCAGATTCATTTATGATAATTCAATTATTCAAACATTATTTGTCTAGTAAGTGTAGTAATATCAATGAGACCTACCTTTCGGTGAGAAACCATTTATAAATGGTTTCTACGGGGAAAATATAGATGGTTGCACACTGAGGAGACCATGCGAAAGCAGTAAGAGGAAGGCAGATGTTGAATAGATTCCCGTATTAACCCAACATCTTCATCCAAGGAGGTAGTGTACACTAAACAATCTTACGCTTTTTGCTAGAATGTAACGTTTATACTACTTTATATTTCCTTGTAAGTCGTGGTTGTACACATGCGGCTCTATATGTCAATAATATACACTGGTCGAGATAGGGACATGTACACCCAGCTTGAGGGGGAGTGAACTTGTACAGTATCTTCTATTTTGATCAATAAGAAAGACGATCTTCTGTATCGCCTTTGATTTGAAGGGAGCTCAATATTGTGTGTTCAGTGTTTGCTGGAAGAATAATGCATGAGCAATGAAAATCAAGTGAGTGAAAAGCAACCCTAGATTTTTGTTACAGACCACTGCAAGTACTTCTGACTGAATATCGTTCACCATGTACAGTTTAAACTCTTAGAATTGAATTGATAACATAGACTGAGGTGGCTTGGGTTGACCGCAAGCCAATCTACTTTACTTTCTACAGTTAATGTCAACTTCCACAAGGAATGGAGCATCCAGATAATATCTCAGAGAAATTCAAAGCATTTGTTGTACAAGATGCGCCACGAACGGTGTATTACATCCCCGACTTCATATCAGAGGAAGAGGAAGCCTATCTCCTGGAACAGGTCTACAAATCACCAATACCAAAGTGGACTCAGCTGTCTGGCAGACGGCTTCAGAACTGGGGTGGGCTGCCCCGTCCCAAAGGAATGCTCGAAGAGAAGATGCCCGACTGGCTTCAAAAGTACTGCGATCGGATTTCCTCTCTCAATGCCTTCTCTGGGAAAGCGGCCAACCACGTGCTGGTGAACGAGTACAAGCCCGGGGAGGGGATTATGCCCCATGTGGACGGCCCTCTGTACCACCCCACCGTCACCACCATCAGCCTGGGCTCACACACCCTGCTGGACTTCTACAAGCCCCTGAGCAGCACCCAGGAGTCCGAGACACCTCAGACGGAGGAGAGCCGCTACCAGTTCTCCCTGCTGGTTCGCCCGCGGAGCCTTCTGGTCCTGCAGGACCACATGTACCAGAGCCTCCTGCACGGCATCCAGCCTCGCTGCCAGGACACCCTGACCAATGCGGTGCACAACCTGCCTTCGGATGCTGCTGGGGCTGGGGGAGCTGTGGTGGGCGACACCCTGACCAGGGGAACCAGGGTGTCCCTCACCATCCGACATGTGCCCAAAGTCATAAAGACTAAGTTCTTATTGGGGAAGAAGTGATGGAGAGATGCATACAAACGATCGTTGGTCCTTGATTTGGGGCTAGTTTAACCAGCATATATCTAATGATTGTCGAGCCTTTTTACTTTCGGAATTACTGTTGTGACCACGCTGCTTTTGATCAGACAAAAGATCATGCAAACGGTAGAACATGCATCATTCATGTGCATTACCACAATTTTATGTTTTATCTTTTATAACCCCACTTCGCTCAATTCAAGTGCAACCTGTAGTGTGAAATACTTTGAAAATGTACTACTTCTTGAAAATAAATTCTTGTTGCTTCGATACCAAGGTATTTTCTGCCTACTTTAAAGAGGTTTATTTACCAAAGTTCTATACACACAATATAAAAGATTGTTCTGTTTCAATTTAAATGTTATATCCTATTCAAGTTCACTGCCACACTTCAGCTGGTCAGCCTCATGTCAGTTGTTGTTGTAGAAGAGGCTATCGGGACAAATGCAGGCAGGGGACAGACCTACAGATAGGAAAGCAAAGGAAAACAACGTCATAAAATAGACATGTGTTATGCTAACATCCAAGATATCTGTGAGCCACTGCTTTGTTGTACTGACGGTTTTCCGTTTTTTGGTGTCAAATAATCCACAACTAGGCACAAAACCGACATCATGGAGCCGCAATCAAAGCGCAGGAAGGAGGCGGAAAGCGACAACGCGGACTCCTGGGTGGCACTTCCTGTTCTCTCTGACCAGCAGTCACAAGACACCGAGCTCATCTGGGCGTTCGCCGCCCCCATCACCGACAAGAAGGAGACGTCCCGCCTGATCAAGGAGCTCCGCTCTCTCTACCCCCTGACCGGCCTCCAGCACATCAAGAGGGTGCGGTCGCGCAAGCCGGCCGACGGCCTTCAGTCTCCTGAGGTGCTTGTGTGTCTGGTCAGCGACGCCCCGGACGTAGACCTTCATAGCGAGTCCCTTGCCATCGACTCCTTGCTGCCCTCCGATAGTGTCGGGCTGGACGGACTGGGCCCCCCTTTCCTGGTGAAGATCCCCGCCTTCCCTCCACTGACCAGGCCCCAGTTCCAGGTGGCGAGCAAGCACTGGCCAACCACCTTCCACGAGGACAAGCAGGTGACCGTGGCCCTACGAGGAGAGCTCTTCAGCCGGCCCCAAAAGGCCCGGATGCAGGGGTACATGGAGGCTGCCCTGGCTGCTGCCAGAGCAGGCGCGGGATTGGGGTCGGGGCAGGAGCCGGTGGGGGCTGCAATGGTCGACCCCAAAGAGGAGAGGATCCTAGCGGTGGGCCATGACTGCCGCGGGGAGAATCCACTCCATCACGCAGTCATGGTGTGCATTGACCTTGTTGCTCGCGGGCAGGGCGGGGGAGCGTACCGTTTTGAGAAATACCCTGCTTGTACCGCCACGCTGTCCCCCACCAGCAGCCACTCTAAACCAGCTTCAGAGACCACGCAAACATTGGCCCGGGTTGTGGAAGAGGGGCAGCCATACATATGCACTGGGTACGACCTTTATGTGACCAGGGAGCCTTGTGTGATGTGTGCGATGGCCCTGGTCCACTCCAGGATAGGAAGGGTCTTCTATGGCACGGCCTCTTCCGATGGGGCTCTAGGGACCAAGTATAAGATCCACACGCAAAAAGATCTGAACCATCGCTTCGATGTGTTTAAAGGGGTCCTGAGCCAGCAATGCAAAGACCTTTATGGGTTGAAGGACCCCATCAAACACTGAAAGAAGTGGCTGTGCTTTTAAGATATTTTTTGGGGGACAAATACATGCAGAAAGACATGATTTCTTTATTGACTTGGATCTACCATGCCGTAATAAAGATTTGAGTACCCCAATAATCACTCTGCCATCAGGCATCCTAGAGAAAGATGCCCTAACCCCTACATGCTTCTGTTGGGGTTATTAGACTGTTGTCTACATTACCACCTGAAAACCCTATAAACATCAACAAGACTTAGTGTACAACCAATATACCAACACAACAATGAGGGCACAAACCATTTTAATGATGTTAGTAATGCAAGAGTTTAGTAATGAATGGGAGACATAGACACAATCATGGCAACATATGCTCCAGACAAAATAGCTACATGGACAAATATGTACATAAGATCATCCACTGGATTAGAAATGTCTGGCAGCATGAAATTCTATTGTATTTTTTCATACAAGACATGTCGCAAAGGAAAGTTACAATGGGAATAGCCAGCCCTATTTGATTTAACAACAAATGCTAAATGATTCACAAAGAAAACCATGCAAATAAAGAGTATAATTTTCTCCACTCGTCATGAATTGGAATGGACACCCACCACATAATGATGAGTGTACTGATAGACAAAGAACCACAGGCTCCTACGCTTAAGAACACATCTTAAAAAATACATTTAGGACATCTTCAGGGCTACAAATCGGGACCCCAACTTAGTCGTTGCGTCAGCAACATGTGAAATAGAGAAGAAAATAAAATAAACAGGGAAATCTAAATGTCACCTCTGAAACTGGGGCCAGCCCAGGCCAACAACAATACATTATTAAATATTCACTTCAACTTAGTTATGCATATGGCATTCTGTCATCAACAAATCTACTCCATCCTATGTTGGTTTCTCCCCTATAACATCACTTTTCACCCAATATATATCCAGCAGTGACATTGACAAGTACTAAACAAAACAGCTTAGTCCAGGCATCAGTGCTGGAGCGTATGGGGAGGTTGACTTAACGTTGCTTATAGACACAATACGTTCTACGACTCCATTTAATACTTGTTGATGCCAAAGATTCTGACTCCGTGTAGTTGTGGCAACTTTGGGATTAGCACGCTTAAAAGTGAGACGGTGTTTACGACAAAGTGTGTCGTGTCATACTTTGTATAGAAACTGGCCAGGAAGTATCTGTGGAGAAGAAAATAGAGAATTGTTTGAGACTTTCAATGGAAGACAATGAACATCAAAGCTGAATGCTAGGCCTCAGGACCTTCCGTCCATTCACCTATACAGAGCCTTATTTTTAATCTCAAGTAGGCTTGTAAGGTGGTCTTTCAAATGTATGTTTTTCTAACTTTTTCTTCTATCATCACCATGAAAATGTGCCTTCATCCAGATTTATTGAAGTAAAATTTCTTATTTTGTCAAACAGTTTTCAAATCTTTGCAACATTTGACAACATTCAAGTTCCCAATATGATAATGAACTTAACTTCATTAGGTTTTAAAAATAACTCAATTACACTACTTTTCCATAATATGGGAATTTTGTTTTATGTTCTTGCTTTAAAACAATATCTAAAACAAATAATATAAATAAAATAATACGAATTTATAGCAGATAAAAGAACAATCATGGTAGAAAGAGCAATGCTTGCAGTATATAATAATAATCTACCTGCAGTGAATAATAAGGTCAGAATAATATTGCATGACAGTCACATAAAACAAGTGTGTGAGTTAAAAAAGTTAAAACTGTGTGACCCTAAATACATACAGAATTATCGGGGAGATGGTGAAGAACTTCCTGGATGAGGTGAACTGCACGCCGTAGTCCAGCTGCTCCCAGTGGGTGAGCAGCCTGGCTTTGCCCTGGTCTGGAATCTGAAACGGAGTGCCCTTCACCGCATGCATGAGGACATACATCCCCTGCACACGCACAAACAGACGGACGGACCGAGAGATGAAAAAAAAGCCATTGTTAGCCGAGGTTACATCACTGATCAACAAGGCAAATCTAAAAATGGAGCATGAAAACGCGGTTTGACAAAAGTGTCCACAATTTCACAAATGAAGTCAAAACTTCATTCTAGGATATTGTATTTTGAAATTATCCAAAGACAGACTTTTGTTGACACACAGTGTGTGTGTGTGTGTGTGTGTGTGTGTGTGTGTGTGTGTGTGTGTGTGTGTGTGTGTGTGTGTGTGTGTGTGTGTGTGTGTGTGTGTGTGTGTGTGTGTGTGTGTGTGTGTGTGTGTGTGTGTGTGTTTGTGGATGTGTGTGTTTGTGTTTATGTATTTATGTGTGTGTAATCATGTGTGTGACTATGTGCGTGTGTGTGTGTGTGTGTGTGCGCGCGTGTGTAATCAT
>OMKX01055167.1:20929-31038 GCA_900302425.1 Brosme brosme
GGGCTCCCTCCGTGGGGCTGACGGAGGTGGATGGGGGCGGGGAATCCCACGACGCTGCCGTGGCAGCCGTTCTGAGGCTCCACCAGCCGCTGCACCAGCTGCCCCGGCTGGAAGGCGGCGCCGTCGTCCAGGCTCAGCGCCTGCACCCGGCACCCCAGGGGGCTCCGCGCGTTGCAGTACAACACGTTGGCGCCGTCCTCCGCGTCCACCGACACCATCTGACACTCCACGCTCTCCGGGCCCGGCACCGCCTCGCCGAACCGCCAGGTGCTGCCGTGGGTGTCGCTATGGAAACAGAAGGAGCGCGGCGTGGTCTGGCACAGCTGGCTGAAGCAGCGCCTGCAGTCGATGTGGTAGGCGTAGGCCGGGATCAGGAGGCGGCCCGACTTGAGCTGGATGCCGTGGCCCGGGCCCAGGGCGAAGGTGGCCCACTCTGGGGGGGCGGGGAGAGGAGGGTGGTATTGAGGTCAGATCAAAAGGTATGGGATATGGATATTGATATTGATATTGGTATTGATATGTTGGCTCTAGAATGCACAGATTGGTGTTATGAACAAACTTCATATGCTTTTGAATATTTTTAAACCAATTGTATCTTTCAGTCGTTTTTATTGAGTATTTCCACTTATTGTACCCTCGATTGAATAGTTCCATTACTTAAATTGTTTTTTTCATTCAATTCTGCTGGTACTAACTGAGGCTCATCGTCAGGTTATCATCCCCATCCCTCACCACGTTGTCCCTCTGGACAGACATAGTGCAGCACAATCACTATTATGAGCTGTGTTCGTAATAGTGTCGAATCCTAAAAAGTGGAATCCTTCCATGGATTCTTGTGTTCCCTCCTACCTTTAATGGTGTCCCCTATGACCCCCTGGGTGAGGTCAGAGGCGGGCCCCCAGGTGGTCCCCCCGTCGGTGCTGGACACGCAGCAGAGCCGCGTCACGTTCTTCCCGGACACCAGCTGGAAGGACTCGGAGACGTGGCCCAGGACCGCGATGAAGAAGAGGAAGAGCGTGCCGGTGAACTCGTCGTAGACCGGGCACGGGTTCATGGAGCGGTGGCCGGGCAGGTGGGCGGTTCCCAGCACGCGCAGGTCCTCCCACTGGGGGCGTGGTCCGAGGGGGAGGGACGACCGGATTGGAGGAGACGAGGAGAACATGATGAAGATGTAGGGGTGGAGGGAGCGAAGGGGAACACGGTTTTACAAATGTTTGGGTGGAAGAGATGAACGAGTGAATGAAGAACATGAAAAGAGAAGTAGGGCCAGGATAGGCCAGTGGTTAGTGTGCCCCTCAGCCAAAAGGTTCTGGGTTCAGACCCCATTGTCCCCTGACTACCTGAAGGCATCCTTGAGCAAGCTGCTCCCTAACCCATACCTGACATGAATCTAAGAAATACTAAATCCTTGTAACACTTTGTACCAAAGCGTCTCCATCGTAGAGGTAATGAGGTCGCTGCCCTTCTCAAATAGACACATTTGAACACATTCTCTGCTCCTGCTGCCATCAGGCAGATTGAAGCAGAAGACTCTCCCAATAATCACAGAACACATGAATAATACAAAGACCCAACGAGGGGCTGCCTTGGGCCTTCCAAAGCCCCCTGCCGGTGGGGAGTCCCGCTGACCTCCACGTAGTTCCTGTAGAAGGTTCCCCTCCTCAGGACCAGCAGATGGGCCTGGGAGTCGGACGGGCTGAGTCTCTCCTCGCAGAAGGCCAGGAAGGAGTTGGAGCGCGGGAGGTACAGCAGCGCCGGGACCCGATAGGTCACGCCGTTGGCCTCCTTCCGGAACAGAACCGACCTCGCCGGGAAGTATGGGGAACGCATGTTGTGTGTGTGTGTGTGTGTGTGTGTGTGTGTGTGTGTGTGTGTGTGTGTGTGTGTGTGTGTGTGCGCGTGTGTGAGAGAGTATGTGTGTGTGTCTGCGTGTATGTGTGTGTTTGTGTATGTGAGAGAGTGAGACAGAGTGTTCTTTCCCTCAAAGGTTCCCAACTGTTTAAAAGAGTAAAAAAGGCAATGTCTGTCTGGGATGTGAGGAAGGTCAAATGCTGTTCTCAGCTACTGCTGTGACAACCAGTCTGTTTAGCACACAACACGTCTGACATCTGTGTCTATTTCTTCTACACGTCAGTTGAGTAATCATACCATCGTAGCTTCTTCAATGAGCATTATTTTCACACACAAATCTGGGACTGATTCTACAGTGAAACAAAGTATCTAGAACATGAAACATTAAATGAAATAGTAATACTGAAACAAGGTAGACTGAGCACCAACAGAACATTTCTGTTAGTGGCCTCATCTGCTTGCTCTCCATCTCACACCATGTTGCATATACCCCTCTTGATTGATCCTCTAAACAACTTTCTATTGAAGCAGCAATCTAAAAAGTCAACAAAAAGAATTCAGTTGATGAGGCGCAATAGATTACTCACAGCCAAGTCTCTCAGTTGTCGTACGAATTCAGAACCTATGTGTCAGCATTTGAGTACTCTCTCTTTCTCGCTGTCATACCCGGTGTACGACGGTGAGAAAGAGAGAGAGGCACAGAGAGAAAGAGGGGGAGAGAGAGAGAGAAAGAGAGAAAAAGAGGGGGTGAGAGAGAGAGGGAGTATGCTCACTGACCCAGAAATGGACCACACTCATCAAATCTGCAGCTTTGGATGATTCAGCAGACAATTGCCCTTTTTGAAAGGCTTGTATTGGCTTGGGGTCATCGCTCGCAGGCCATATTCTTTGTACAATTAGTTGTACAGTGTCCTACTTTCTGTTGTGCTGAAGGCCTTCATCCTTATGTTCTGTGCATTAGAGCCAGCATTGTTAGGCCTACTTTATAGTTTGAGAATCCCACATTTATCCACAAGCGGATTTTACAACAACTCATATTACAATGAAGGGATCTGTATAACTATGAGTATTAGCAAAGATACAAAATAAAACAAGACAAAATCAAAATACACTTAATTCTTGAGCTATTTACCTATGTAATTATACCTTTTGTATGTCCATATAAACATAGCTACTTCAGCTATGTTTTTTTATCCCGCATAATATATTTATAGCAGTTCTTGGACACCAGAGCTCTGATGACACCTCCAGGCAGCGCCAGGCTCTGATGATGTCATCGGCCCGCGACGTATCCTCACATGGCAAGTTTGGGACCGAGGAGCTGAGGTAAAACGTCTAATTTATTTTCCTTAACGAATATGTCTGTTTGGCTACTACGGCGATGTAGTTCAGATCACCCCTAACATACTATTTTATCCACTAATTTTGTTACAAATTGTATATTTTTTCTAGATTATCCAGCTAGATGCGCATAAGCTTCGACATTTAACTTGATTGTTAATTTTATTCTAACCAACTTTATTCTAACTTTAAACCATTTATTATCTAGAATAAAAGTACAGGAGATTCGATTTAATACTCATATTTTATTATTTGTCTGCCAATATTTATTTATTCTCTTAATCAGTAGGAATATATAACTTGATTTGGAAGTGTCAGAATTTATGACCACAGTTTTCTTCCCCCAAACTGTCTAGCTTACCATGGCAACCAGGCAGTGGCACGGGGGTCACTCCTCATCCATACTGTGTGTTGGGGCCACGGGTGGTCCTGAGGGGCTCCTGGCCTCTGGCTCTGAGGGGGGAGAGGTGACGGTTTGGACCCAAGACGGAACTATCCTGAACCGCGTCCCCCTCCCCGGTGGGGAGGACATCACCAGCGTCGTGTTCTCCCCCGCGTCCCCGGGCTTCCTGTACGTGTCCCACGGGGAGACCGTGAGCGTCCTGGACCCCAGAAACCTCCAGGGGGTCGTCACAGAGTTCCCAGGCGCCGGGGAGGAGGAGATCAACGGCGTGGCTGTGAACGAGGACGGCTCCTTCCTGGCGGTGGTGGATGACTCCGGGGCCGTGAGGATCCTGGACCTCGCTGAGGGGAAGGTCTGCCGGACTCTACGCAGACATACGAACATCTGTTCCTCCGTGGCCTTCAGACCCAAGAGGCCGAGCAACCTGGTCTCGGCCGGACTAGACATGCAGGTGAGGGAAACGAAGAGCGAGATGTGGTCGTATGTACGTTGTAGGCTCTCCTTTAGTTCAACTCCGTCTCGTGTCCCCCTCAGGTGATTCTATGGAGTCAACAGAAGACCCGCCCGCTCTGGACCCTGAACCTCCAAGAGGTGGCCGAGGAGGAGGACGGCCACGAGCAGACCTCCGCCCGGCTCTACAACCCACCCCTGGCTCACTGCGTCTCCGTGGCGAGCTGCGGCAACGTTGTGGCGTGCGCGGCCGAAGACGGCCGGGTGCATCTGATGCGCATCGGCGGCGGCTCCAAACTGGAGCAGCACGGACTATTCAAAGCCCACAGCCAGGGAGCCTCCCAGGCACACTTCCTGGGCTTTCTTTCCCATCCGTACTGGCTCGCCACCGGGGGGAACGACGGGCAGGTGGCCCTCTGGGACCTCAGCCGGAGCCCGGTTGTGGCCCCGGAAGGGACCGCCAAATCCGGTGAGCCGGCGGTGCACCACAGAAGGGTCAAAGGCCGGACGAAGGGTAAGCAGATGTCCAAGGGCCAGGCCTCGCCTCGAGGCCAGGCGAAGGAGGTCGAAGAAGAGCCGCAGAAGGAGGAAGAGGAGGAACTGGGAGCAACAGGAAACGCAGATCAGTTGTCGAACACGGACGCAGTGCCAAAATCCGGACCCCGGCTCCGTTTCAGCCACGGAGACAAGGTGAACTGGGTGTGCCCCGCGCTGCTGAAGGGAGAACCCAGTCTGGTGGTGGCGGACCAGAGCTCCATTCTCACGGTCTACTCTCTCTCTGGAACGTAGAGACAATCCCTTTGTTTTGGCAAAGCAATAAACCGTCTACTGGATGGAGGTCTTGTATCGAAACAGCCCCATGAAATTATTGTGTGAGTGTGTGTGTGTGTATAACCTCTGCAGAACTGACTGGCAGCATAATTTTCATGCATGACTTGCACATATCTAGATTAATTTGGTTGACAGCTAAATGTCCGTGCTCATAAAAGCCAATGTTCAGACAATTTATTTACAAGGACAGCACACGTAAAATGACGACAGAACCACATTCTCTCTGGTGCCTACAAATGCAGACACGGTAAAAATCACAGCACGGTAATGACAACACAACCTAAGAGTTTCAGACGCACACAGCCATGATCAAGTCATCTAAAATAACAAGGCACAAAGGTAGTCAAATACTTGACTCTGAACTATTTAAAAAAGAAAACCAAAGCAGACTGCATTGAAATGTTGTTGTGCATTACCAGGAGATCCTGGGGTTTACAATCTTTAAGTTTCAAGCAGTGTAAACTCTTTGAAATTGCAGACAATGACGTTGTTCAATGGAAGTACTTGTTACATTAAATATATTCCCCATGCTGCTACAGTGTTGGCTCTTCCCGAACAAAGGAAAGGCTCATTTCCTTGAGTGCTGCTTGGAGTTTGTTTGGGAAAACAGTTTATTTGTACTCCGGTCAAATAAAATCTAAACACAATGAAAATCCTGTTCGAAGGTCACTACCTTTGTGTATCTTTACTGAACTTATCAGAAACTCGTATAATAAACCATTCTTTCACCACCGTCAGGCAGTTTGTTGAAGATACCTGCAGAGTCTGTTCTCGTCCCCCCTGATTAATAGGGTGGAGGAGTGAGGAGTCAAGTTCAAACTGGGTCAGCATCCATGAGGGAAAACGATGCAGGAGGGGGGCGTAGAGATGTCGCTCTACAGCCGGGCCAGGCTCTTCTCCAGGCTCTCGATGTTGGCGTCTCCGTCCTCGCCCTTGCTGCCGCGGGCGCTGCACTCCAGGAACTCCACCTTCATGGGCAGCTGGCTGAACTCAAAGTCCTTGCCCTTCCTCCCCAGGAACACGCTGCCCCCCACGGTGCCGTCCTGCGCGCTCAGGGCGGCCGAGCGGGTCACCCTCAGCGTGTTCCTGGGGAGACGACAGGAGAGCTGTTAGAAAGACCCGGATCATTTGACGGGAGCGCTATTGGAAAGACCCGGATCATTTGATGGGAGCGCTGTTAGAAAGACCCGGATCATTTGACAGGAGCGCTGTTAGAAAGACCCGGATCATTTGGGAGAGCGACATGATAAATCCTCAGATTTTCATCGTTCGAATTTACAATTAAACGTTTTTACTGAAATTCAAAATTGATAAGGAGACAGTTACTAAACTATATGTATAAGAAAACGATGTACTCACATTTCCTTCTCCAGCTGCTGTTGGATCAGTTTGGCCGACTTAGCCATGGGGATATCTGTTTCAAAATAATCATGAAATACTGTGATTAAGAAGAGATTTCTAAGATACTCTATATATGTTTAGCCTAATAGCATAGAACTAAGTCTATGACATCACTTCCTGATGCTAGTTAACTTTACTTTACGTTTAAGTGTAATAAACGTGGGTTATTACACCTAATCACCTTGCTTGTTGCATGCAACCAGCACAGTCGGTGCGTTCCTGGAGACGACAGCATCCGTCAGCAGAAAGTAGAGGAACTCCGCCACATCGCGCACCTCCTTCTGGAAGATCGCGCTGTCCACCACAAACACTATCGCTCTGTAGGAGGACGGCAATTCAAATAATGTCACAATAGAAAGTTTCAATTGTTGAGATTGAAAAACGTGACGATGTCAAATCCTGTGAGAGAAACCCACCTGGCTGCAGACTTGAACTTCTCCATGTATTGAGAACGCAGACTGTCATGACCAGGTAGGTCTATGAGTGTCCAGGTGCTGGCCTACATATACAAGCAACTCAGTTAAAAGCCTGTGATACAGGACGACATGACCTATGCCTCAGTGTAGTGCTGAGTTACAGTACAACGCATGGCTTAATAATTAACCAAAATAATTATTAAAAGTGTTTTCATACCTTGTCGTTTTTGGCTTTATATGGAGCACTGCTATCAGTAATGGAGGTCTGGGTTCTTTTGAACTTCCCTGAGAGCAGCTGAGGAAAACGAATCGATTATTGTTTACATTTGTGTTTATATGTTGCTGTGAAAAAGGTCTGCGTTTCAGGAAGACACTGAAGGATGAACTCACCCTGACGAAGAGGAGGGTCTTCCCAGAGTCACACAGACCGACCAACAACACCGCAGTCCGCACAGTCTTGCTGGTGAGGAAGTACTTCAGAAAGACTGAAAGGACGGGGAGTAGAAACACAAATAGATTTGGATTAGTTACTGTATTATATGTCGAATATTAGACGTGGATGACCCGTCCCTCCTTGTAGCCAACATGTAAGCTATATGTTTGTTCTCGGCTGTGAAAGTGACAGCTGGGACTCATGAGGTAACAATTCACAAATGAAGCCTGTTATCGTCAGCTAGAAATCATGGCTGAACCGTCCTAAACCACAAGTATAATAATAATATATAAATAAATAATATATAAAATAGTTCAAACCCCTGTCTTAAAAGCAGTTAAGAGAAAACAAGTTAACATTTAGAGAACCGGTAGCCTGCTCAGCCAGAGAGCCAACACATGGGGCCTAGCTTGATGCTAATGCGTTTAAAGCTACTGAGCTAGCATGCTTAGCTTAGCTAAATATGCGACAGCAGAAAGCAGAGCAGCAAAGGGAAGTGTTTCAATGATGCATGGATAAACATTCTATTTGATCCTTTTATAAAGGACATTTGGGGGCATGTGGCTGAGCTAACGCTACGTGTCTCACCGACAGTGATGACCACCACCGCCAGAGCAACGATCAGTCCGATGATGAAGATAGGCTCCTGGTTCTCCAGCTCCTGGCGCAGAGACTCCATATACGGTTCAAACGGGCTCAACATGTCGCCGTCTTTTTTCTCTTCCATGGTACCAGGATCCGTGTTACTGTCTACGTCCATCTCTTGTAGTTGATGTGTGATGATGACGTGATAACCCGGACCGAGGAGTTGGACACGTGGGCCTTCTGGTAAGACATGCAGCTCGTCTGTTTTTCCGGCAGGGGGTAGCAGAGCTCAGTGTCGTGACCTCCACTAAGGGAACAGTCAGAATGCAGTGTGGCATCAATCTAATGTGAGTAGATTTTGTTTAATATTTTTGGTGGAATGAAGAAATGCATGCTTCTATCTTTTTTGTTGGAAAATTTCACAGCATGGTGATGGCTAATCTTTGATATTTCCATCGCTGTAAGATGTTACATGTTTACACAGAGCGGTTCTCTGTGAAATTCTTCACATTAGAATAAAGTAATGCCTCCCGTTTTTCTTCTGTTTTCGGTTAAAACTTTAAGTTCTCTCCGGATAGATGTGCTGCCCTGCACACATCATTCATTACAGAGTTGGAGCTGCGCTCAGTGCGCCTTTACGCAGAGGGGATAGTGTGTCCGGGAGGATAACGTCGGCAAAAGCCCGTTATCCTATAGAAGAGGGTGGGGTTTTTAAGCGAGTTCTTCCCCTGTTTCATTCAGGCGACCGAACGACCAAACTCATAAGCGCACAAAGAACTTCTGTCGTCCTACCTGGAGAGATCTGTGATAAGGACGCGCTCCATCATAGCGTCTGACTTTTATGTTTGACGCGTGTTTTTGAACAGGAGTAGCCCTTAAGTAGAAGATAATAATGTCACTGTCATTCTTATATCCGCTTTGCGTGTGGTTTTGCGTAATATGCACATCGATGGAAACCGGATTTCTCTACCAATATCCCGCTGTGAGTCTTCAGCGCATCAATTCGCCGCAGAACTTGGTCACCGGCCCACCGGGAGCCGGTCAGAACCAATACAGGTGAGGACACACCTATGCACGTCCATGCTCACATCCAGATTGTACATTTTAATAGGAGTCCTAAGCATTGTTTTAAACATTATTTCTCTCGGGTAAATGTTTTTTGAAGGAACTGGTGTCAGTACACCGTTTCCAGGACCGTGAGCTGCCAGGTGCACAACGGGACAGAAACGACCGTTCAGCGAGTCTTCCAGGGCTGCCGCTGGCCTGGGCCGTGTCCCAAACTCATCAGGTGCGATAACTTACTATGACAACTTAATTATAACAATAATAATACATTTTATTTATAGTGCCCTTTTCATCCGAAGATCTCAAAGGGCTACAGGTTAAAAGCAGTTTTGTTAAAATTACAAATGTTTTAAAAAAAAAAACCATCTAAGAGGCTGAAAAAAATGTCTTAAGACCTTTTTTTAAACAGTCAGTGGATTGTGGTTCTTGTTTCTTTGCAAGAACTTGTTTCTTTGCAATATACAGCAGTTCCATGTCAAAGTGGATTTAATCACAAAACGAAATAGTACAAACAAAAGCACAGTTGTTAAAAAAGGTGTCAGATGAATTAAGCCTTTAAGTATTCATATAAAACCAATCATTGCTTAACGATAAGTACAAAATAAGTTCAGGAATTATGACAATGCATTGGCATTGTGCTATATTTAAATGTAATGTCTCTTTATGACTCATGCAAATGTGCATTCCCCTGCATTGAAACAGTGTACTTAAACACATTGTGTGTGATGTAATGTCCACTGAGGTAATGTCATGGTGGGGCTGCGCTGCCAGTTACAGGACTCTGGTGAGGCCGGCCTATAAAGTGGCCTACCGGCAGGTGACCGCACTGGAGTGGAGGTGCTGCCCGGGCTTCATAGGGGAGCAGTGTCGTGAAGGTAGCACGCACGCACGCATGCACGCACGCACGCACGCACGCACGCACACACGCACGCACGCACGCACACACGCATACACACACGCATTCAGACGCACACTCACGCACAGAAACACACACACACACGCACGCACACACACACACACACACTCACACACACCCACACGCACACACACACACACACACACACACACACACACACACAGAGACACACACACAGACACACAGACACACACACACAGACACACACACACACAGAAACAATCGGGGACACCCCTGGTCCCTGGCCGCCGCCTCCTCAAAGCTGACGAGATGAGAGAACAGCTTGCGTTTCGTTCCTCAAATCACTATAGCGTTCGCCGACAGCAGAATGCCTCCACAGCGACACCGCTGAAGCAACACGCGCGCGACGTGGACTTCACCAGAGCGGAGCGCTGTGAAAGCCGGTGCGTCAAATGG
>OMKX01055173.1:6258-17301 GCA_900302425.1 Brosme brosme
CCCCCCCTTGAGTAATGCTCACCTCCCATCCCGAGATGCACCTCCTTCATGATGATGTTGTTCTGGAAGTAAGGGTTCCTCCTGAAGTGGAAGCGGATCCTGGAGCCCAATTTGCTGTTCTTGAAAGACTCGATCTGTGGAATGAAATGAATAATAACAAGTTCAAAAACAAAACACTGGTGATGAACAACTTGGTGCTCCAAGCCTGTGGGCATTGTTGACTATGTATATATGTCTAGTTGATTCACCTCAAGGTCGATCATGTAACTGAGCGCGTCTTCGTCGGTCTCGTCGATGTGAGCGGAGAGATGCGGGTGGTTCAACAGCTGACACATCCAAGTAAAGGAAGTTTACACACACACGCAAACACACAGACATTCGCCTCAATCCAACCCATAACCGAAACACACACAAATACCAAATTCATGTACTCAAGCATGTTTAAAAGAAAAATGGGCGTGAGAATAAGAAGCCGGTGATTGTTGCTTATGAAAAGATACAGCGGTGACCCAGAACCCCGGGATGGACTGCGTGATGGTCCTGCGCTGGTCCAGATGTGGCCGCCGCTGCCGATTCATCTTCATGTCGAGCCGCTGGTGAAGGCGGACGCTCTTCTTCTCCAGGGCCTCCAGCCTCATCTGCACCTGCGCCAGCAGAGACACCGACTGTCGGATCTCAGGGGCCATCTTGACGGAGACTATGGCGCACTCGCCATCTTCTTCGTCGTCCTCGTTGTCGGAGGGAAAAGAGGAGCTCGGCGTGGAGGAGGATGCCGGGGTTGTGCCGGGGTCTTCCTCGTCTGTATCCGGGATGTCTTCCACCTCCCCTCTGGCAACACCATGCACAGAGGTGGAGCTGTCTGCTGCAGCTGCCAGCGTCTTTAAGGTTTGCTTTAAGGAGTCCCGAACACCAAGTTTGACTTTACTCTCCCTTTCATCTCGTTTCACTTTGTTGGATAATGAAGAGGTTTTTTTACTCTCCTCTCCAGCTCCTGCAGTTAGACTGGCTAGTGCCTCAGCAGCTGCGATAGCCGCTGAATCATCTGATTGGTCCATGGAAGTTGAAGGAGGACACTCATGTCCTCCACCATCTCCTCGTGCATTTATGGATCCCGGAAGAACAGACGAATGTGCTTCAACGGTACCGCTCGTGTTTATTTCCGTCTGGTCGGGTTTTGCAGAAGGTTCTCCTTGGCCTACCGTCACCGCAGCATTGCCGGTAGTTTCTTTGCGTTCGACTTCCTTGCTTGTGCAACTTTGTGAAGTTGATGGTTTTTCGTTTGATGTGTCGGTTACTTTGGTAGACTTACAAGGGGTAGGGCCACTCTCATCCTGCTCAGGTGGCGTGCATCGTTTTCTTGGTGCAGAATCCTCCGACTGTTTGCACCCCACCGATTCACTCATGTCTGCTGGTTATATCTTCAACTAGCTATGTCCCTGCTAGCTGGACTAAAATAGTCGTTTCTAAAATAGAACACGGTTAACACTTATTCGCCTTATAAAAATAAAATGTGTATCAAACCTTCCAAAGGACATGTTTCACAAAGATGGTACAGGAAGCGGTCATCTCATTCGGTCCGCGGCCTTGCGTGCGAACGTGCTAGCTTCGGCTAATGTTGTTAGCTCCTGGCTAACGGTAGCTAACGTTATCCACTTCTCGCACCATCAAAAATATACGAATGATAATATTCTTTAAAAAATCAAGGAATACCTAGCATAACGTCCGATTATATCCAGGGTATGCATAGATGTTGGAGATTAAATTTAAACTCTTCGTATTTGTTTATATTGGTCTTCTTCCTTCTCTTACTACCACCGTTCGTCGACGTGATAGAAAAACATTTCTCTGATTGGTTGCAGCACACCGCGCTAAAATCTCCCAGCCAATCATGCAGAGGGGGTTGTTCACATTATTTATATGAGCCTATCAGAAGAGCGCTGGTGTAGCGCCCACCAGTATTTTTAATTCTGTTAGGATTACAGAGCTATCTCGACGGGGGTTAATGATACATAGAAATAAAATAACAGTCATAAAAAGTTAAAAAGTTGTAACCATATAGTTTTAAACGTCATCGACACATCCATCGGGTCCGCTTTCCAAAATGTAACTGACAGATCTAATTAAATGCAGGTGGTGCTCTATGGCTATCACGGTCCAAATTTCTAAAACATAGCTATTCATTTTAAGGGTGTGTGTAAATAAATAAATGACGTATATCAGAGCCTATTTTTTCATCAGCCTTGTATTAACTTAATAACTTGTAGCCCTAGATGCACGGAAGCGTATTGCATTCATGCAATATAAAAATAAAAGCATCCGGTTTTTCTAAATTATTGAGATAGTTAACTCGTTCAGTTTCGTTTAGGTTTTTTTCCACGCTTCCGTATAGTTGCCTATTGATAGGTCTAATGCGAAGAGTTGGTCCACGCCTGAACGCAACATTGAACTTGAACGTTTCTTGCGAAACCTATGTGGGTTTCAAGCATAGCCGATGTAGACCTTGCAGATGCATGCTCAATTTAACACATTAAAGGCATATTACACATGCTTTGTGAGTGGGCGTGCACGAACCAAACCAAACTCAGGGTGTCGAAGGATTATGCCAAGCTAAACGACACATCGGGGGCATGAAGTGACGGTAGGTCACTGCTAAAATTAGGCTGCTCCCTTCGCCACAGCAGCCTTGCAAAATGCAACTGCGCAATGCACGTTATAGTGGTTTATACCAGGGGGGAACCATCCATGAACAACATTACCACCACCACACCTTCTGAGACACGTTGGGCTGCTGGACACATGGACGTCGCTGAGCCAATGTCATTCATTTTATAGTTGTCGGAGACATTAATGTAGCCGTGCTATTTCCTTGCCATAAAGGGCCTATAACGAATGCACAATGTCTTTCTTAACGATTCCAAGTCAAGATGGTCTTTTCACCACCACGGTGAAAGCCGGTCAATCCGCCGAAGACGGATACAGTAGCACTAGTACGTGCCCAGTGGATGATGATGATGATGACGACGAAGACGATGGCAGCGAGGAAGTTCAATTCATCCCAAGATGCTCTCCTATCCCAAGAAGGCGAGGCCAGTCGATATTTGATGAGGCGGCCGAGTATATGCGTATACAATCGTCTCTGCCTGCAGCCAGGAGAAGGGTATCGTTTGCAGACACAACAGGTGGAGATCTGGTTGATGTAAGGGAATTTGTTGCTTTCGGTTCTGATGAAGAAGATGACCCAATGTATGAAGCAGAGGATGCACATTCAAAAGAGACCACCTATCGTATACACACAGACTTCCACGGGGCAACGGGAAGTGCCCTGGCAGAGGCTGTTCAAACAAACAAGGTGGAAGTTGAAATGCTGTCTCCCATAGAGAACGAACCCCTTGCCTTCAGTGGGCTCGTACGGGTACTCAACATCTCTTACCATAAAGCGGTTTATATCAGGTCCACCATGGACCACTGGGCCACCTACTTCGATCATCCAGCTGAATATGTCCCGGAGTCAAATGATGGAGAGACTGATGCCTTTTGTTTCAAGTTGTCCTTTGCTCCACCTTATGACACGCATGGTTCTCGCATTGAGTTTGTTGTTCGCTATGAAACCTCTGATGGGGACTTCTGGGCCAACAACTCACACATGAATTATGTGGTGACCCTCTTAGTGTCTTACGAAGAGCATCTAACTCCAGTAAACACTGACACAAGACAAGAAATACGAGGGATCCTGAAAGCCCCTACGTTTTACAGGTAAATATCATGGGTGCCTTTTGTTCCCCGCTGAGGAGAAGTAAAATGAAAACCTATGCGTCCTATGCTTTGAAGATATTCCTGGCCACACACATCAAGTTGTTTTAAGTTTGTATAATAAACACTTATAACTCGATAATAACTGGATACCCAACATCTCCCTCAAATACGCCTCTGCTGAAGGTGTCTTGAATGATGTATTCCATTATATGGATAAAATAGCATTATAAGCTCAGGAAACGGACCACATTTGGTGATGCAGTGTCTAATTTGGACCATGACTACTGAACGTTGGATTTAGCACTAACTGAATAGCTCCAGGGATCTAGTCATATCCAATTGCCAAGGCCTTGATGTCCATTGTAAATGTTCAACTGTACAAAATAACTTCAAGATACACATGTGTTGACTGTTTGCAGCTGGCAAATTGTACTAACACCAAAGCTAGAAGGCCTTCAAAAGAATGGGGGTGAGTGGAAAATGGTACACAACCCCAATATGCCAGCCAGCCAGTGGTGTGTGGCAGCGATCAAAATAGGCAAAGGGCAGGTGTCGTTTTCATACTTGACGTTTGCCTGCGTTAGGTCTTACCTCTGACCTTTACTACCAGTAGCTTTGATAAAGGAACAACGTCTGGCAAATGCAGTTTCAGTTGGAAAGAACGGCCTAATATGCACACAGCCCTGTGTGTTCTGCAGTTATTTCAACAGGGCAACATTAAAATGCATGATTCATATTTTTGTACTCACACCAAACTAGCATGAGACAATGAGAGAGCATGGAAGATCCTGCTAGGGTAGCAACTAGCAAGTGAACAGAAAGAGGGTATCGGTTAAAATTACATGACCCAACTTCTACAGAAGGTCAGGGTGTGAGGGGTTAAGAATACGACTGATCTCGTGTCATGGGGTGGCATAGTGTAGGAGTCAACCAAAATCCAACAATCCAACATGGATTTGATTCCTTTATATGAAGTCATATACTATCTTCAGTAGACCTTTTATTAAAATGAAATGCACATTACTATATAAACAACATTGTTATGTATATTTAGGGCGCATCAACAGGGATATTAAGCTTTCTAATTGTGTATCTCGTCACATTTGTGTGTCATGTATTGGCCTTTGTAATATTTAGCAACATCAATATACTGAAGAGATTGCAATGACTGTGTATGTAAAAAACAACCTTAAAATGATTAGCTTTTATGTCAATATACTATATACCATCCTCTACTCAGCCTTCAATTACAAATCTATACATCTTTACTTTGAACTCCAATTGTAAGTGCTCGTTTATTCAGACTTCAAATCCCCTAATGGAATATCTAGACTTGGGGAATAAGGTTATTAAATAAATAAAATAAATATCCGTCCAGCGCTTGATTCGACTGAGTTAGCATATGACCGGGTTAGCCAAAAGCAATATAAGCAGGTGAGATAAAATAGCTCCTTCAGTGAGTTGAGTATGTATTTAGATTCACTTTTCACTGAGAGAAGAGTGACATCGCTGAAGTATATTTACTTGGAAAAGGTGGAATGGTGTATTCTACCCTCATTTCACTGACAAAGCTTGTCTATCGCACCTGCTTTCCATTGATTTTGGCTGACTCGGTCAAATGCTAACTCTGTCGAATCAAGCGCTGAGGTGATAAATAAAAACTAAAAAGCTTTGCGGTGTTTCTCATTTCACTATGGGCAAGTGTAAAATAACCTTATTTTCCAAAAGGTCGGAATTGTCCTTTAACAAACAAGTTGGGTGTTGGCAAGCGGCAAATTCCCTGCATCTAGACTCCATAAACCGTATGCCCACTTGCTTCCACTCTCTATCAAAATCGATATGTGTGAATGTATACCTGTATATGTATACCTCATATCCCACAGCGCCCCCAGTGATCAGAATGCCTGCGTTGAAGCCTACGAACTATAGGCCGGCAGACCACGTAGTGGCTGTTGGTGTTAAAAGGCACACAATAACTGAAATGTGCAAAGTACACCATGCTTGTACAGAAGGCCTGTCCAGGATGTAATATTCATACATAATATACATATTGTCTTGTGATGAATAGAAGATTATGAGCACAATTAGTACGGACAATGCTATTTTATCACAACATAACTTGAGATTGCCAAACAAGGCTAATAACTTGTTACATGAAAGCAAAGCAAATAAACTGAATAATTATCATTATCATTATTATCATGATCCTTCTCAGACCTCTGTATTTTGGAGAAGAATTGAAGTAAACAATCAAATACATTGCGTTTACTACTTTGTTAAGAGGTTCTGCTTTGATTTATATTCTGATAACCATAATATTCTATTTTTTTTCAGTGTGGACAATGATGGGAAACAACATATGGATGAAGGTATATTGCAGATTAAATGTAATTAAATTAGTTACAAATTATTAAATGAAATGTATTTAATGTTGCAGTTACCAAATAGCATAACAATAATGAATGCATCCATAAGCATGCTACATACTCATCATGACAAGTATCATTACATATACATGCACATTGTTGCGATACCATGTGTACCAAGTGTGGTACAGTGTATAATCAATGTAGATATAAATATATTTTAATTTGAAGCTCTATTTTTTGTGCTTTTCATATTTGCAGAAGACCCGAGTACCTCCTCCCACTCAGAACTTGTAAGGCCTATACCTGTTTGCCCAGTTATCTTTCATCCAGAGATCGACTTAGAGGTAAGAATAGAATACACACCTTTCAAAACTATTCGTCGTAAGAACATTCAAGCGTTCAGGTGCACCAAATTATTACATTTTTCTTTCAACAAATCTTTACCTGGAAAAGTCAAGATTAGCTTTTTATAACACGCTTGCCAATAATGCGTGCATAATGGTGGGATACATCCTGAAGGATGTGGATTTGCATGCAATTGTTGATACAATCCCATCTGACTTGAATTCAGCAGACCAGGTAAGTCATTCATTCAGTCATTCATTCACAGTACAGTTCCTGGACCTGACCAATGTCCATTTCCATAACTGTTGGGTTGTTTGTATTGTCCACAGCTCATAGAAGCTTCCGCAGCAGTTTAGGTAATATCTTACTGTTAGTCGTTACAGCATGGGAGTCTCGTGGTACATTGTGACTGCTAGCGTGTGAATGTATTCACGCTAGCATGCACATTGTTACGTCTCTTTTGATTCCTTGTACTCAGTGGTATTTTCATGGTGCTTGTTGTTGTTTTTCTATGTATTGTATCAGTATGGAGCTCAATAACTTTACTTCGTGTTCCCTGAGTTCTTGTTAATATTAATGTTCATTTTATGTAATATAAATGTAATGTATTAATGTAATTTAATGTAAATGTATTAATATCGGTTGATTTGAATGTGCTACATGGTTACAATATAGTGTCAAATATGTTCCCCAAAAAGCTGTTTGCCCACTGACCACTAACTGATTCATAAATATATGAATCATAAATCATGAATCTATCAATCATGAATTATAAATCTATTGGCATAAAGCTGTTTTGTATGATAGGTTTGTATGTAGAAAGAATTTCTCAGAGCTCAACGTCTAGTGTGCATGTACATATTGTACATATTGTGTGTTACTGTCTGTAAAAAAATGTGAGAAATTATGATGGGGTGGAATTACAAAATTGAGGATATGAAAGTGCTGATAGCTGTAGTGTCTGGTTCGAATCCTGATAACAGTGAGAGAGTCAGCGGTTAAGCCGCTATAATGTAGGATTAGCACATGTCAGGCAGCATGTTCACAGCTAATGTAAACATATTTTCACACGTAAATTGCACATACTGGGAAAAGCTGAATTACAAAACTGGGGAAGTTACAGTAAATCTTAAACTTAATCGTCCTCACTAGTTACGTTTTGGGTATGAATTCACATTACTAGTGCAATATTTGGTAAACAAATGTTTACAGCATTTGCGAGCTAGATGTTTACAGATGTATTTTTTATATACTCCTGCAACAATTTTCCTTTTTGTGTTGCGTTGCCTTGTTCGTATTCACTCTCAGTTTCACTATGTCAGCATGTACTCTACAGAAAAGCATTTCTGCATTAAAATGCTTTTTGGCAGCCTGTGTGTAATCTTAATGTGTTTTTGGAAATGTACCATTACCCTGTCATGGATGTTAATGTTATTTTATCACGTTTTTCCACAGACTGCAGACGACCCATTTGGTGCCCCACTGCCACTCAACCAAGAGCTCCAATCTCTTGACGATGCACAGTGCGATGAAGCCAGTATGCCCCACCAATCACCTTTCATGTCTTGTCATAGCCCAACCGACCAACCATTACATGTTTTATCTCAAATCCGCACAGCACTTCAGTCCAGTGAGTCACACTCCTCACCTTCAGTCCCCTGTGAATTGGTCAACCAGATTTCAGAGCATTTAGAAGAAGCCATTAGTTGGTCCGCACTGCAGCCCGAGCCGACCCCCTTTCAGCCACACACACCGAGCTCCGGCACAAGCTCTTTGGCAGCAGATGAGGAGCAGGGAAAAGACAGCTTTGCCCTCGATAAACTTATACCGTTCACTGCTACTCACCCCCCTATTATGGAGGCCAGCATCCATTTTAGTAGTGGGAATGATGAAGTAGAGATGTTGCATATGACCTTGGGAGATAGAAAGGTCAAACGAGCACAAACTCTTTCCAGAGGAGAGAAAGACTTGCTCAATGAAACAAGAAAACATTTAGTTTCAGAATCCGATGAGCGCAAATCTGAAAGTAGCCCCCGAAAAGAGATCTCACCGGACAACATCGTAGGCAAGCGGAGCTTCGTTAAGATGGAGGAAACCTTACAGACGGCCCCATTGGCGAGCTTGAACAATGCCGGTATTCCAGATGTTCCATCCATACCTAACACACAGCTGCCTGCAGCATCTGAAATGCTAAGTGAGCAACCACCTTCCAAAATTCAACATTTTGACCTTTTGGAGACATCTATCACCACAAAGGGGGAGAATACATATTCTGGTGAAGCACATTCATGCATGTTGACGCAGTTGGAGTTGCTAAGCATAGATAGAGAGACAGAACAAGAGAGAAGAGAGACACAGGCTGTCTTGATAAGCCATTCAGAAGATCATTATGACGAAGAACAAAACACAAAGGCCGTTCAAGTGAATGAAGAACAAGCAACACCAGGAGACACTGCTGCATTCTTAGAGAAGGATGAGAAGGTCCAACAAGCAATGGCAAGTTCAGACATCGGTAAGAATAATGGAGAACAAAGCTTAACGTACCAAAGCACTAATACTGACAACCCATTTCAACTTGGCACATCAGTAAAAAACAACTTGCTATATCCGTCTGATTCTGAAGCGACAGCAACACAGACCTCACTGGTTGACCCTGATGTGATATTTAGAGACACATTTGATAACCTGAAAGAGACGAGCCAAAGATCAGAAGAGGAATCCATTGATTCAGTGAGCTCAGATACGTGTCTCACTCCCACAGCTCCAGAATCCCCCCTTTGCTATGGCTCTTCTCCTTCAATCGGACCTAGCGAGCTAGCTGCCGCGCCATCAGTGGATTCAACTGGTTCGTCTCCGCCCTGCGTTCCCAAAGCAGAGAGTCAGGTGTTTCCGGGAGAGGAGCGACAAGCCGCAACATCAAACGCAGTTGCAGACAACACCTCGGCGACAGCAGATGTTAACGCGTGTGATGCTACGCAAGGCAAGAAAGAGGTGGTAGAGCCTCCTCAAATATCCTCTGACGCATCGGCAGCGCATCAGCCCTACACCTCGTTGAAAGCCGACGAGCCGTTAAGATCGCATCCCGAGTGTAACGTGGGGAGAAGCATTAGGCTCAGCATCATCTTCCTGTGTGCTGTGATCTGTATCTACGTGGTGATGAAGGACCCCAGTTCCCTGTTCTGCTTGGGACTCGTTTTGTCTGCACTCTTCTTTCTGTTTACGTCAGATTAGGGCTTTGTAGTGGAGTGATTAGGGTTTTTCTTTTTGTTTTCATGGTTCCTATAAAGCAAACAAGTAGCACGTGTGATGACGTTTGGATGAGGTGCACGTTTTTTATGTTTGTTTTGTTTGGATTGTTCCACATGTTATGATGACTTCTCGTGTTAGAAACACAGACTAGGTTGTGATACCAGAGCACTTAATACTTTATCTGTACTCATCATAATATTATAAATGTTATCTCTAAAGGAGACACTGATCAGAAGAAGAAAAAAAGACAACGTAACAAAATGTTGTGGTTGTCATATAAACTTACAAAGTTTATACTGACTTGTTGTCAGTCGTAAATATATACCCATCTGTCGAAAAGAACGTTATTACCCAATGGCATTACCGCTCACTTGAATTTGATGGCACAACTGCACCGTTTTGCTCTTTTTGTATTATCAGAATGATAACACTGCTGTGCCAAATACATATCACAATAACATGGATGTTTTGTTTTGCATGATTCATAGGCCTAATCCAAAGAATATTAAAGGTATACATAATATATGATATTGTCTCTTTTGCATCTTCTTGTTACCTTTGTTTTCTACGTCATTCTTTTAATTCCCATAAGGGTTATGGAAACCACTGCAGCAATTATCCAAAGTATGAGTCATTTTCTTGTGAATGTAACTATGGCGAAGTAAACTCTGCCGTTGTTGATATCCACCTGCTGCTGTTACTATTTCACTGATACCAGCTGCCCACACCAACCATAAAATATGACAGTGGAATTGTAAATACAAAATGTGTGGACTAAATCACAGGTAAATTAAAGGAGTTTAATGGCCTCAACTAGGCTACCACTCTGCCACTCCTGACGCTGGAGTCAGTGTCACTGAGTCCAGTGATGTCAAAACGAGCCTTTAACATATCATCCAAAGGTCACGCATTGCACTGAAGCCACAGGGTTATATTACAGAGCAGGTCCCACAGAGACAGACAGCCAGTTCAGTGTTCAGAGGATTCCCTAGGAAAGCCCCTGAAAATGTTACAGGGTTGACAACAGGATATCACATGCTATTTACGAATGTACTGATGATGATGTTGTCGAGGATGATGATGATGTCAGCACGCAAAACTGCCCGTGACATGTTTTTTATGGACACGTTTTTCATAGCAGGATTTCCAGCAGTGATCGTCCTATTGCTATCAATGTGTGTGTGTGAGTGTATATGCATGCGTGCGTGTGTGTGTGCGTGCGTGTGTGTGTGTCTGGATGTTATTGCCACTTTCTGCTATATTTCACAGTTCAAACCCCGTGGCCTGCAGGCCAGTGGACGGTGCTCTCTTTTCTACGCTTTTATTC
>OMKX01055201.1:0-22592 GCA_900302425.1 Brosme brosme
AATCAATGCCTCACAACACTTACATACACACACAAACACACACAAACACACAATGTATATTATAGCATACCATCTCACAGGACACATTTTGAAATACCTTACAGACATTCCTAAGTAATTTCAACTGAAAACCCAAACAAACAGCAAATGGGTTAGGAACAAAACAGATTGTCGAGTTAGACAAACGCTTTTATCATTCCCTCCTTCCTCCGCAGCAAGAGATAAAAGAAGAAAATTACATCATAATGCTTTTGTTGACCAAAACGAAACACTAATTAGTTCAGGCTTTGATGTTGCTTGTCTGTGGGTTAGAGACTGGAGGAACAGCAAAAAACTAAAAATCCCCTAACCCCCAACTTCCTGTGCAATGACTCAGGAGTTGTAATCTCACCACCATCTACTCACAGTTATGATGGCACTGCAGGCAAATCATTTTATTTAATTTATAAATGCTTAACTTAATAAGAATTAACTAGTAGCCATTCTGAAACAACACAGAAACATTTTTTAAAACTTGTTACTGCTTTCATAATGACACATTTCTCATATTTTTTTATAATAAAACTGAGCTATGTTTAGCTCCTGGGTGTTTCAAAACAGAAATAGTCTGTTCCCTGCTCGTGTCCAGATACACTTCCTGGACATTTTCCACCAGTAAATACTGGGATGGGATACAATAACTTTGTGATACATGGACTGTTTGACACATAACAGTGAGAAGCAAGGAACCTTAGCTATTGATTAAATTAAATTAAATTGTATTTCTATAGCCATTGCCATTAAAAAAAAAGCCATTGCCCCCAAAAAAAGCCATTGCCCCCAAAGGGCAAGAACAAAACTCTCTTAATTAGCAAGGAAGAAATCTTGAGAAGGAACGCAGAGTGGGGGATCCCTCCTTCCAGGGATGGTTAGGAGTGCAATGGGTGCCATAATTGACATACATACAAGCAAACATTTGAATCATTTAGTTAATAAAGTAAATAGAAATAGTGTCTATGGTGATGGCCGGCGCTGGCCGGTTAACCGTCAGGGGAGACCAGGCATGCAGTCATAGTCACCGCAACATGCCAGGCATCCAGGTACACACCAAAATGTAGACAACACAATCATGCATCCACACAATCAGAAACATTCACATAGTCAGACACAGACACTGACACTCATCCACACATTCAGCATCAGTCCCGGATTCAGCAACAGCAGCTGGTTTGGCACCCCTAGTTTTGGCACCCCTCCAGTGTTGACTTTGAGAGTCAACAATGGAGAAGAAGGCTTTCCTGGAAGTAGTTAATGCAGTTTTGTAGATGAGCAGGCTGTCATACCATGCAAGATAAAGTTGAGTTGAGCGCCATTTGCGTTCTAGTATTCTGCAGCTTCGCTTCAGGGTGCGAGTGTCTTCATTAAACCAGGGTGATCTTTTTTTTGGTTGATCGTTTTTTTAATTACAAGCGGAACAGCAGAGTCGATGGCTGTAGATAAGGCACTGTTAAAATCAGTGAGACTATCCACAGATCCCCTATAGTTACAAAGTGGAGCAGGTGGATGTAATCTATCTGCCATAGCTGCAGTGGTTGCAGGGGTGATATGACGACAGCGGTAAGTAGCCTGGGCGGTCATCGCAGGGGCGGGATACCACCACCTGGAAAGTGAGCAGAAAGCGGTCAGATAAAGCTGAGGTATAGGGTGAGACATCCAGGTCAGAAATGTCAACACCGCGGGTCAAAACAAGGTCCAGCGTGTTTCCACCGACGTGTGTAGGGTGCTGGACGAGCTGTATGAAGCCCAACGTATCTGTATTAGACAGAAAAACTTTTGAGAGAGAATCACATGGGTTATTCATATTAATGTTGAAATCCCCAATAAGCAAAACCTTGTCTGAATATGTAAAAAGATCAGCTGCCAATTCTGAGAACTCATCTACAAAAAGGGGGTACGGGCCCAGTGGGCGGTACACTATAGCTAAAACGAAAGAATCTGAAATGTGTTTTTTCAAGAGTCATTGAGGAGCAGAAATCAAGCACCTCAAACGATGTGAATGTTTATTTATTTTTTCGGCTTAAGTTTGAGCTTCGAGTTAGATATTAGAGCCACTCCACCACCGTTCTTTGATTCTCAAGATAATTGTGAGCTAACATAGTTGGGTGCAGCAGCTTCGTTTAACGGTAGATATACATCTGGTTTTAACCACATAGGCCCAGGATATCTATCTTATTGTCAACAATTAGATCCTGGACCAAGACTGCTTTAGCTGAAAGCGATCCGTTAATTTATCCTTTTTTGAGCTTTTCCGATTTATTCATGTTATAGGGAGCTGGCTACCACTCAGCTCTGAGGAAGAGGAAGTTAGAGAAATAGTGAGATTTATACAGATTTGCAGCTGCCTTCGCCTGTGTATAAAACTCCAGTTTGCAGTCGCTGCTTTGACCAGTGTGAAGAGTGAGCATTACATGCCACATCACTCTGGCTAACTAGCTCAGTTAACCCACCTAGTGTGCTAGACTCTGCAACGTAGGTTGCTATGTTGCTAGCAGGTTTGCTAATCTCCTGCATCCCAGCGTGCTGTGAGTGAATGTGTCACGCCTGGCTAAGACATCTATCTATGTTTTCTGACATAATTGAGGCACCTAACCCAGTAGGATGAAGGCCGTCTCTCATCAGCATGCCAGAGCATCCCCAAAGGGAGGGCCAGTTATCTACAAAACCTAGACCCTGCTCTAAACTATATCGCGCCAGCCAATGGATTAGAGACATTAATCTACTATAACGCTCATCATTACCCCTGACAGGTAGAGGGCCAGAGAGAATTTATCAATGCCGCCACATCTTTCTACCGAAATCACACAGCATAACTATGTTGCTTTTTGTGACTTCGGACTTTCTCATCCTAGTATCGTTGTTGCCGACATGAATTACAATGTTGTCGAAACTAGTGTCGGTGTTGGGTTCATCTGTGTTTGGTCTGACCACATGCCAGCAACCTAAGCTTAGTTTCGATGTCAGGAGCCCTGGCCCCTGCTTCGAGCCATTGCGATACAGCCACCGTAGACACTAGCGCATGGTACCGTGGCCGCAAGCTGCTCAGGGCCACACCCCCACCCTCCACCTTGACACGCCTCTAAAAAACGGCACGTTTGTGGAAAGCTTGTTGTGGGACTGGCTGGTAGTGGCTGTAATTCTGCACCAAGGCTGAATTTCTTGAACGTCTTCAAGTACTGTATTAGGGGCCCACTAACACCTATATAAAAGCATCCCTAAAGTAGCATGCCATGGGACCTTTAAAAACACGTTCTCTCCAGAGCCATTTGTCCGTTCTGGGCTACTGTATAGCCATGGCGGTGTAACATGGCAGCCTCCATGGAAGAGGACCCGCTCTCCATTAAGTCATAAAGGGCTCAAACTAAGGTAATGAAAGCACAAGGACTGCTATTTTCATGGGATTATACACTAATTAAAACACACTTATGATATATTCCATTTCTGCCAATTCAGTTCCGCCAGATGCCACTCAATTCTACACATTGAACCTTTAAGAGGTGCATTTATCAAGGTCGCTAATTAAGCATTGATGCGACACACCTGTCCTTTTACATAAGCCCTGACCACATTGAAATGAACCTGAGGCAGGGTCAGGGGGTTTGGTTCTCCTTTAAATAATTTCCATGTCCAATGCCCATATTAATAAGTGGGCTACTACAATGTTTAGGCAGCAGTGCAAAACCTAACACGGAGAGACATTTGTCTACCTCTAGCAATACTTGGAAGGAGGGAGGAGCGAAATTCAACACAATATGCATTACTCAACAACATCACTGGAGGGCAGCAAAGCTTGTGTAAGAACAAAAGCAGTTGCTCCCGAATAGCATTCCATCAAACGTCCGTGTGTTTTCAGAGTTTGAGTTGACTCGCTTCATTCATCCGTCTTCAGCAATGAAAAGTTGCAAGGCCGCACTAGTTTTCACATCTGGAACACCAGCAAAACAATTTGTTCTCAGTTTTTATAACGGACTATAGGTAAAACGGTATGGCATTCTATCATAAATTCATAACTATTGCTAAGATATCGCTGATATTGTCAGTGTTGTCGTCAAAACAAACATGTGTTTTCACAGATCGGTTTGCTTCATGGTTAAAGAGGTTGTGGTCAAACACAAGCTGCCTTTTCAGCATAGTGCACAATGTGCATGTACACAACAGTAGCATTGCATGCCCTATTTGGCACAATGCTAACGGGCTGACAACCAACAATTGAACAACACATTGCAATTGTTTAAAAAAATCAATCCAGCTGTTTTGGTATGAACCCTAATCCAACATGGATGTTGAGTTGCTTGAATACTAGGGTGATGACAGGGGGAAAAAAGATAAATGAATGCACATTTACTATCTACCAGTAAAAATATCTGCCTCCTGTAGGCCAATGGGAAATTTGTATTTGTTCGTATTTTACCTGATACAACCGTAAACATAAAAAGGGCTGGGCCATGTGAATCTATACAAGGCCAACTTGTGTACGTATACAGCTCGATGTAGCTCAACGTGGTGAATAGGTTGAATATATATATAATATACAGGGATACCTGGAGCAGCACTACAACCTCAACAAAGAAGCACTCATGGGGTGCGGGAAGCGTAGCTTGGAGTCGGCCTTGGCCTCAGAGTTGCAAGACATGCAAATGTTGCATGACAACATTTGCATGTCTTGCAACTCTGAGGCCAAGGCCGACTCCAAGAGGTCTGTTCTGTGACTCCAAGGGTCTGTTCAAAGAGCCTGGGTGTGATGAGGACCCCTCGCTGCTGGGTCCCTGACGTGGAGGATCACCGACACAACCAGGGCACTCGCTGGAGCAAGAGTGTCATCACCTACAAGTGTGCAGCAGAGAAACCCCTTAACCACATTTTTCAACCAAACACTAAAAAGATTGAAACATATTTAGAAAAGGGTAAATGCTTTAGATTGTAGATTTGACTTTAATATATATTTTACATTTTTCCTCGTATTGCATCAATGTTGCATGTTCTTGTATGTCAAATGTAGTAGGAAAGAGATCCATTGTACATAGACCGTTGATTTAATTAAGTGGACACATGAATGTTTTGCATCACAGAGACTGTGTTTAGGTAAAATGACAGATATAATATGTTTGGAAATGCTCTTGCCAATGCAAAGCGGTCAATCTCCTCCCTTGTGTGTTGTGCCGCAGCATTGGTCAGTACACCAGGGACTTGCCACGCAGTACTGTGGACTCAGTGGTTGACTCAGCTCTCAGCGTTTGGGCCCGGGCCCGCTGACATCATGGTGGAGCTTGTCACCCGTGGTGGGTAACACTTTTGCTTCAAATAGTGAAAACAAAGAGTCGTCCTTTGTCCTTTTCTAAGAGGTACTGGTGTGATCTCTCTACTTTCTGTGTGGTGGAATAAAAGAACATAGTGACCTGTATCCTTTTGATTGACCCAGGGGCCTGCAGAGCAGGAAGTGTAACATGCCGCCTAAGGAGATCTCCTAAGTGTGTGTGGTGATGGCTGGTTTAACCTGTGCGCATTGATTAGTCAATGCACAACACGTGTGCAGCCTGTACTTAGTTGCTGCAATCATCTGGTACTTAGTTGCTGCACACGAGTTCGGTCCCGCATTGGGTTTGAAGCACTCAAGAAACCCTGAGTCCCTGATGTACCCGACCTACACACGCTCCCGGCATGTCAACCTGCTGTCCATAGAGGATGTAGTGAATATCAACACACTCACTTTACTGTAAACCTGTTGTGAATCACCACTCACCATGTTAGGTCTTGACACTGCAGACATGAAGCCTGAAAAAGCCTACCTTGTTTCATTCAAAATACTGACTTTAGTTCCTAAACACAAATCTCTACCTCGGCCTCCGTCTAGTTATCCCCGTTTCCATACAAAATAATTTGCCCATGTCATTTACAAGTCTTAATTGCTATGACTGCAGGCATAACTGCAGCATTTGGAAAAATACACTTGGCAATGTGTTTCCGCATGTTGAATAGGTCCCAGCAGAAGTCTCCCAAAGCACTTCTCCAAATACGCCTGGAGCCCACAATTCAACCCCTGGCTGTCGGGGGGCCCTGGTTCCCAAACGCATGCAGAACAAGTACCCCCGGATCTGTCTTTTAATGTTGTGTCCGTGCCGTGTACGGGGATGGCACGTTGGCACCGACTAATGTCCTTGAGAAAGGACATTGGTCGGTGCGAGCAGACCTTTTTGTTTTGTACAGCATCTATGTGCTGGACAGTGAAAGGTTCTCATGTGAGGGGTAGGCCCAAACCTCTTAGCACTGTTGCTTTCCCAGTGTGGGTGCAGGATGTGGACGCAGCGGTGCACATCGCCAAGACCAGTCGCACACTCTTCTTCATCCATGACGTTTACTGGAGGTGGGTCAGCAAATAAACATCACTTCCACAGAGTCAATAAAATGTGTTTTTTGTCCTTTTGCCAGAAGCCAATTTAGTGTGGCTTAGGTTGTAGATTAGTCGTCTTAGGTTTAGGCTTAGTCTGCAATAAGGTTAGAACATGTGACAACTTAGAAAGATTGTGGGTGTTTGCTCGATCGATAAAGTGTACATAGTGATATTCATCTGCCTTTTCAGTTACAATGAAAACTGGAGGGTTATGGATAATGGTTACCTAAAATACATAAGTGAGGACCTCCCTGGACTCAACACAACAATAAATGCAGCTATTTATTCTTTATATTTAACACATTACTGTACTCATATCTAAATGTGTTGCTGTAATAACATTTATTATTTGAACAAAGGTAGTGTTGACATTGTATAACCAAGTGTTTTCCACAGCAAAAGCTTACAAACATGTTCAAGTTATTCTGAATGTGGTGGTCATGATGGCACCTATCCATTCATCTGTCAATCTTTTCAGGTGTTTCTGCTCTACTGTCTTTGCCTCTTTACAGTTCATATAGTTATTAGTGGTGTACGAATGCCAATTACAGACATGCAACATCAACTAAAGGAGTGGTACTGGAGTTTTGGTTGACCTCTATCATTTAGCATAATTCCAACACACCGTGGAGTCTCATTTCCTAAACTCTGTGCTACATCTTTACTGTGCCCATGGCGTATTTAAAGATGAACTCAATGCAATGACATCACAATAATCATTACCATCAACTCGATATACCATATTTGTTGTCTATTTAAATTATTTAAACTTAATCTCATTGTATATTGTATATAGTGTATAGTGTTTGCATATTGTGTATTGTACTGTTTTGTAATATCAAGATTGGCCCTTACCACTTGATTGATTGTATTTTTGATTGTATTTGTACCGCTGCTACGATGACCTAATTTCCCCTCGGGGATTAATAAAGTTATCTATCTATCTATAAACCATCCAGCCCTCTAAAACCATGTTGCTATCTCCTCCATTATCAAACAAACACATCATCAAAAGCAGAAGCATAAGGGCTGGGTTGTTTCGATTGTCGATTTTAACCAAGATATTTTTCAGTTTATCTCTAAACAAGCTGAAAAATACCAAAATATATGATCCATCGTTTTTTACCATGGGGACCATATCTTTTGCAATGTAATATTTCACCTGATCGCCTGCCACCGGGGCCCTTTCTTGTCATAAGGAATTACTATTGAAAATGCTGCTGCCAAGGTTTTTGCAGGCGCTTTGTGGCTTGAGCTGGCATCTGCATCTGTTGTTCCCATTCCACCGCATGTCTCTGTCGCAGGTGCTAAATATTGTCGATTGTCTACGTAAACGCCCAACGACTACTTCTGACGGGGGCGGGGCAGGATCTTGATCTTGATTTTGATTTCACAGGGGAATATTTCAACCAACGAACCAACCAATCAACGAGGGGGTAAAAATAAGAAATGGGATTGGGCCGAATACTGCGTTCCAGACAACTCGGAAATCGGACAAAAACGTGCTCCGCTTGTTAAAATTAATTGACCGGTTGTCCAACTCGAAATTAGGTCAGAAATTCTGAAAATATCATTTCAGAGCTCCGACTTGAAATGAATTAAATTAATATATTATTAACATTTATATGTTTGTTTCGCTTATATTTCGCTGTGATTATAGCAGTATGTGGAATTGAGCAGCTATTTTACTAGCCGGTGTTCGTCTCCCCTCTTTTTTCATTTTTCCAAAATAAGCATGAATTGTTCCTGCATATGTTTTTTGTATTTAGCAATGAGCCACGCCGAGTTTAACTTCGACGTTCCGAGTTGTCTTGAACGCACCGTCAGGTTTGCATACTTCCCATTCACTCGTGAGACCATCCGATCTCGCGAGTTCAAATGACAGTTTCTCGAACGTTCCGGGTTCACCGGGGAAATGTCTACTGTTGTAGATATAGCACCCCCATGTGTCCAAAGAAAACCATCGATCATTATTGTTCCAATAAACCGAAAGGGAACTTTGGCCGAGAGTGATACCGTATGAGGAAACATGGTCGAGTTTGGAATGTATACAGTCTATGGTTTGGATACGGTGAATTATTATAATGTATAAAACCTTTATTTAGAATCGACCACGTTTATATAATTGTATAACAAAAAGTGTAAGGTGTTTGGACAGCTAATGCGTTTTAATGAATATGACAACATGGTAAGGACACTAACTACCTGCTCGACAGTCTGTAGAAACAATTTAACTTAAATTCAAATCGACAGATGAGGTAAAACGGCACGTTTACTACAGTTCGGACAATAACTCAACTTCTAGGAGCCATGGACTCGGATTCAGAAGTTGAAAGGTTTGTCATATCGGCGTAGGCCTTTCGACTTTCGTGATATCAACTAAAATATTTGAACTCGTATTAGACTTGTTCTATATTAGGCTATTACATTATTAAGATGGTTAATCTACTATATCGAATGTTTTTTATATTATACCCTGTATCACACGTTCTGGTTATTAGAATACTGCATGGAACAGGAGACGACGCGAGGAGAGGTCGTCCCCAGTCAAGTTATGGATCAATGAGAAGCGATGAGGAAGAAGAATTAGCGGACTTTGAGAGCGACTCACCTATCACTTTTAATGAACCCAGTGGGTAGGTTGGAGTTATACTCAAACTACTATCCATGTATACTTGCATATCTATCATGAAATGTACTCTATGAGGAATATTAAATGAAATAAAATTAAATTAACTGTACACTGGTCAGTACTGCAGTGCCTTTCAATAGTAATTATCAGGAGTTCAACTCTGTGCACATTCTCTTGTTCTATTTCTTGGCAGGTTGCAACTTATTCGTTCCAACTATCCAGAGACACTACGCACTCAGACCACAGTGCAGACCAAACAACAAGATGCCTGCATCATAGATACCAGGTTGGTACATAGCATGCTTATCGATCCACTCATGTATCACATGACAGCAGATTTAAATACGTACTTACGTACCCGGGGGTCTCCTGCACTTTTGGCTCTCCCTCAGCTGTGAGGAAGTAGTTGAAAACGAGAATGTGGAAGAGGAAGAGGAGGAGGAGGAGGACATCCCTGGATTGAATTCTCCAGAACCGCCGTCTCCTGTGGAGGATGGAGATCAGATGGACTATGAGGAGGACCAGTTAGGGAGGCTCCACCCAGAGCTTGGCATGCCTCATGTATTCAAGGTGCCATGTTGTGCTGTTTTAATCTAATTGTTTTTTTTTCCATTCCAATCCTTTTAGATTATAAACAGTCCTTTCTATTATTCTCTGTGCCATTGTACAACACAACACAGCACCATCACCTCACTGCTCACTCCGTCTTTGTTCTTCTCGCTGTGTAGAACATCCAGAGAGTTCTGTCAGGACTTTCTGTGGATGATATAGCAAACTTAAAGATCCGCCTGTGTCGGGAAGAGGAACGTTTCAACCTGCAAGAACTGTTGCAATTGGACAGTCTGAACCTAGTGGACAAGATGATCGAAGTGCTTGGTAAGAACACTTTTAGATTTATTAGTTAGGCTTCAATCACTGTCAGTAGTAGGACAACCCTCTATAATACATACATATATATGTATATCATATAATAAACATGATTGTATTGGCCACTGTATACATAGTCATACTGAGCATCTTCTGCCTATTAATCATTGCTCACTTTTGTCATGCAGGTCATGAGAATGCCTTAGAACTATCCATCAAAGGCTTAGAAAGCATAAAATGTGTTGATGAAGCCCGGGACCTGGAGATTAAATGCAGTAGAGGTAAGGCCGACAGGAGAAGAGAGAAAAAAATAATCTGAATGTAGACATAAATAATCATGCATTAGTTAAGCTTGTTAATTGTTAATTATTATTACTTTAACTGTGGAACACGACTAGCCAGCCAAGATGAATTCAGAATTTCTTCTCATCATAGTGCATATTTCACTCTCACCCTCACCTCCTCTCCATCATCTCTCACGCCAGTGGTGCTCCGCTTCCAGATGAAGCAACACCTCCTGAGGAGGTTCAGAGTGATCTACGAGGGCGTGCCCCGGCCCGGGAAGCAGCAGCTACTGGACACCGTCTACGTCCAGCCCCAGATCTCCAGGCGCCAAGGCGACGGGATCATTCCAGCACCCGGTGACGGCGGCGACAGTAGCCTCGTGGACGTGAAGGATCTGCTCCGACTGCGAAAGGCCAGCGGGGAGCCTTTGAGGACGCTGGTGACCACAGGAGTCCCGGGGATCGGGATGTCCGTGGTGGTGGCCAGGTTCTCGATGGACTGGGCAGATGATGCGGCGAACAAGGTCTGCTACATGCCGGCAGCATGCACTCGGCACTCCTAAGCGTACCATTCATCTTTTGAAAAACATTTCAATGGGGGGGAAGGGAGAAGTAGCTCAATTTAGGAACTGTGGACATGTTTTTGACAACATCATGATCATTTGGGATTTTGAGCGTGCACATATTTAGCAAAGGGGGATCTTCACCTGCGTTAGTGAGTGTGTTTGAGTGTTCTATAACCAACAATCTTAGAGGTGTTCTATATGTGATTGTGTTTCCTTGTATTTTATTTTGTTGTAACAGGATATACAGTTTGTGATCCCGCTCTCACTCGAGAGTCTCTGGGCTCTCCAGAAGTTCCAACTTCCTCCATCTAAGACGATGTCCATCGTGGAGGTGATGAAACATTACTACCAGGGTTTTAGTGACGTAAACTTCCTGGATAATCCGGACTGCAGATTTCTCATCGTAATGGACTCCTTCGATTGTTACCTCGATACGCTGGACTGGAAGGTATATTTCCCAAAGCAGAAAGTGGCTCTATGTTTAATGGGCACCTGGTCCTAGGAGGATCAAATTTGAATGGCCTTTTTTCTGAGTGTTATAAAGCATTTCTAAGCATCTGCTATGCTTAGAAATTGTATCTATGTAATTCTCCCGTCCAAAAACAACAACAAACTGCCCTCTGCTTATTCCTTACTCCAGAATACTATAGTCGTGTCTGACATCCATACTCCTGCACGTCTGGATATTCTGATCGTGAATCTAATCCGGGGTAATCTGCTGCCCTCTGCCTGCATCTGGATCCTGGGCAGACAAGCAGCCGTCTCAACCATCCCACCTGAACTCATCGATGCGGTCACAGATATTCATGGATTTAGGTCTGTCTGTGTGTCTGGCGGTGCCCACTATCATATTCTGCTGTCTGTTTGTGTCCGGCAACAATCCTATCTTATATCTGTCTGTCTTCCCGCTATGCTACCATCTTCCCTTCCTTACCGTTTTCTCAGTTTTAAGGTGTAAAGTGTTGAATCACCACTACCACTAGGTTTCATTTATCTTTTCCCCCCACTGACATACAGTGACGAGATGAAGGACGATTACCTGAGCCGACGCTTCCAGGACAGGGAGCTGGCGACAAACATTGTGTCCCATTACAAGCGCGCCCCAGTCCTCAGGACTCTGTGTCAGCAGCCCTTTGTCTGCTGGTTGGCCGCCACGGCCTTCCAGCGCTGCTACCGCTACCAGGGCTACGGAACGCACCCCCCCAGGCTCACGCCCTTCTACATCCACGTGATGGTCATCCAGACCAACCGCAAGCTCCAGCGCTACCGTGGCAAGTCGGAGAACCACCTGGTAAGCGGGGGGCGGGGGGTTGATACATGCATATAAATGGTTAATAGCATCATGGTTATTATGGCAAAAGGTGCATTTTCTTATGACATGGCGATGTTAAATGAGGGGATATATAAATCTCACGCGATTTTTACCTGACAATTTTGGTCATATAAAACACATACACACAAAACTAAAATCAGCACGAGGCCGTGGGTGAGTTTACAGTGAAAATGTATGGAAAATCATTACCAAATCTGTCAATTATTTGTTATTCTTAATTTCATCCAACATTCCTTGCCTATTTCTCAATATTTAATAGCATGATCCTGAAGAGTACATAATAACCTTCTATCCACCTGATGGATGACCTGTGTTAATAGGGAAGAGCTGAACTGTCAAAGTCTTAACTGGTTTTTCTGGCTCTTCTTGTCTGTGTCAGAAATGGTCCCAGGAGGACGTCAAAACACTGCTGCAGCTGGGGAAGCTTGCACTGGCTATGGTGGAGAAGCAGGTATTTGTCTTCTCCGAACAGGACCTCAAGGAGCATGGTCTGGACGTGAAGGAGATAACCGTCTTCTCCGGCCTCTGCACTGAGCTGCCCTCGCTGGACACCTCTAAGAGGAAGCAGTTCTGCTTTTTACACGCAACCGTCCAGGTGAAAAACAATGCTATTAGTTATATCTTGGAAATGTGTTCTTTGTAGTATTAACCACTAGGGCTTTGACTCCGAACTTCGTTATTCGAATATAATTCGAATATTAAAAAATATATATATATTCGAACGAATATTAGGCAGCCCTTTATATTCGAACCTGTTATGGGCATTATTTTTTGTAAATGTGTTTGCTTGAACGTTGTTTTCAATTCAGATTCCGAGGCTTTTTCACGCCTGGTGAAGTTGTGATACGTGAGCTCATTAGCAAGGCTCCTGTGTTTTTCTTCTGAAAACATCATTGCCTGCCTATTGACGTTGACTGATACACTGCCCTCTAGTGGACAAAACATATACAACTTAAGTTTGATACAATATAGGTCTTACTGAAGGCATTTAATGGTCAAAATATTATTAATAAATATTAGAATATATTCGAATATCAATGTGTTGGTCAAATGTTTTCCATGGTTATGTTGACATTCCTTTTCCCTGTCTGCCTACAATCAGAGGAAGGTTAAGTTTAAAATAAAAATGTTTAAATTTAGTATATTTTTCTCCTGGTCCTTATTTTAAATAGGTCATACAAATTATCAATAATTATCGATATCGACCGATATGAAACACTTATATCGTGATACAGTTTTCAGCCATATCGCCCAGCCCTAACCCTCGTTGTCTGTGAGCATTATAATGAGCAAGGTTGTATATGAACTGCGCCACACCCCGTAGCGTTATACTGTAGATGTCCGGGAAGCCCAACCCTCCCTTGGACGCGGACATTAAATACATCGCTGCTCAGATGGAGCTTCACCATCCACCAACACCATCGCGTTATTCTATAAGTGTCCAAAAAGCTCAACTTTCTCGGACGTCGCAGTCAACCGCTGCCCAGACAGAGCTCCACACGTCTACACACACTGCGCCGCCGGTGCCCCTTGGTCCTGACACGAATAGAACGCCACCTGAGCGGAACGTTCACAAAACATAGGATTTTACCCCTTTTTTCTCTAAATTGGGGACTTATTTTAGTCACAGTGATACAAAGGCATAGATTACTATGTTGACGATCATTTAAGACTTATATGATCTTACAATTTCCACGTTTAAAACAAAAAACGGTTTTAATTAGCTATTGCGCTTCTCCATTGACCTGCATGGAAGATTCAAGCCTTTGTATCTGACCCGTTCTGTGTTGTCTGTATGGTTGGTCAGTGTAACCGCTAATTGTTATGAACAAGGTAAAACAAGTCTGTGTTCTTCTTTCTAAACTTCACTGAGTATTAATATCAGGAGTTTTAATTATTTAATTTAAATGTTAGATTGTAATCAGTGAGATATTACGGCGTTTATATAGTTAACTTAATTTGCTTTCGTAAACATTGCTCTTGCTGCTCTAGAAACAATATTTAGTTATATTTAAAATATAAATAATTTCAAATCTTTTTTCAAATGTAGCAAAAAAGGAAGACTGCAGTGTAGGAAAACAGGAAAGCCAAAGTGACGCACATGGCTGCTCAAAAGAGGAAAAAAGCACTGGTACAGGCAAAGGCAAAAAAGTACAAGTAATGTGCTTTGGTGGGGTGGACTGGACTGGGGAGGGGGGAGGGGTATTTTATGTCATTTTTTTTTAAATTATAATTTCACGTAAAAAAATTCGAATAGATATGACTGAGTTTTTCTTGATAGCACTGCTTCATATAGTAGGTCTGAATATCACTGACAGGCAGTTATGTGTCACTTAAACAGAGTTTGATTAGAAAAAGTAGCATGAATCATAGGAAGGGGCCTGGGCGACATGAATTGCTCATTTCCTACTTTTCTGGCAAAAAAATGCAACATAAATGCACCCCTGTTAAATAGCGCTATAGGCAATCCCTCTGAAAGATGGCAAGGGAGACCTTCAATATAAGGGCAGGGGGAAAATGTATTCATTTAAAGGTAGGGTAGGCAATTTGGAGAAACCAGCCATTGTAAGCTAGATTTTGAAAGTATCCAACTGAAGGAATCCCAAACCTCCCTTCTTGCCTCACTCCAAAGCCAAGCCCCCAAAAACACGTGACTAGCCTGCAAGCTTTGGCAATAGGTCTGCCTAGCCTTTTGGAAGATGCTGGTCATGCGCAATGAGTGCACGGGTAGCGGGTTTACGGAATTGTATATTGGTCTATAAATGTATGTATAAGGCTAATATTAGCATTTATTTTCTCAACTTGAATGCAGATGACATGAACGGAAACGCACATTGTCTTCATATTGTAAAAAGTTAATTTGTTTGTAGAGGCAGTCGGCCACGATGGGTCTGCGACCGACAATGGTTCTTATTTCTCAGAATCTGGGGTTCTTTGCTGACGCAATAATTTGTCATGTTGACTCAAAAATCCCCCCATACATGTCAATGCAATGTTATTGGAAACATAAATGTACCATCCTACAGAGGCCAGTAAAGTGTTTTCGCCTATAGTTGATCCGCATCAACTATGTTCTGTGAAGCCACTTTTCACAAACAGAAAATAAACAAACAGTGACGCACAAAAAGCATAATATTGTATCGCAATTTTTAACAATATCAATGCATATCGTATCAGAACTCAAAAAATGTCGATTTGTATGAAGAGGTCACTCTGTATGAAGAGGTCACTCTGTATGAAGAGGTCACTCTGTATGAAGAGGTCGCTGCTGATTCCCGTACCTCCACTCCATCTCTTCCATGTTTCCGTGTCCAGGCAGAGCAGCAGAAGCAGGCCGCCATCATCTCCGCGGAGGGCGACTCCCAAGCCGCCCTGCTCATCGCCAACTCCCTGCAGGAGGCCGGAGACGGCCTTGTGGAGCTGCGAAAGTTGGAGGCGGCCGAGGACATCGCCCTTCTGCTGTCCCGCTCCCGGAACGTCACCTACCTGCCCGCTGGCCAGGGCACGCTGCTCCAGCTTCCCCAGTGATGAGCGCTCTCCAAGGTCACCCCCTCACGGCCATATGGTGGGCCATGGAAATGGTGTCTAGGGAATTAAAACAACGTCACACCGACCCCCACCTTTTCTCACTCTCCAATCTGCGATGGACTGGGTACTGCTCTAGGGGAGAGCGAGGGGAGGTGGAAGACGGACTATGGTGTAGAGTCCTCAATGTGTGTCAATGTACGCGTGTGTGTAGAAATGGGGTTATTTGATTTCTTCATATATGGTAATATGCATATAGTACTTAAATCAGTCAAGCTTAATGGGCAATCCAGTCGCTTCTCTTTTTCAAGATTTGTTTATGTGCTGTTTACTTTCAATGCACTGCATATGATTTAAGATGGAAAGATACCTTGTTAATCTTAGTCAAGAGAATTTAACTCAAAACCAGTACTAAACATTAAACAGATTTGACCGTGTATCTTACTGTCTGGATTGTACGGATCTAATTGGCTCGCCTGTGTATTTACACTTTTTTTTTGAGATTCAATCGATTTCATTTCCTTGTCCATCGTCACTTGCTGGTAATTATATTCCCACCCCCATGACCATCAGGTGGAACAAATTGTGCCTGTCAGGTGCAGAGAGTGGCTTTGCCTCTGTACAGTTGTAGTCATCGCATTGTCATTTTGTCAGGTTATTTAAGCATTGCATTCCGAAATAGCCCAGAGGACTTCAAATAAAGTTATCTTTCTACATCTCAAGGAAGTGTGCTATGTATTTGAGGCATACCGAGCTGTACTGACTGACTGTAAACTCTTAACGGTTGGACGGAGGGTTGTTGGTTTGACGATCACCCAGTACATTTGGTCATTAACATAATTATTACATTGTTTACAATTGTTTTCCTAATTGTTGTAACATATTTTCTCTTATGAAAATGTATTGAGAATGAGACCAATACCATGAACACTAATCATGGTCTCATTCAAACACATATTTTCGATGCAAGGTTCAAATGTACCATCTCAATGCTTTTCAAAGTCAATCTCCTAAATAATATTACTGAACGAGTAATATACCCTTTTCTGCTAATCTATTAACCCTTGTCGGGAAGTAGGTTTTTTCAATTAACACATTAATGTACATGTATTGAAAAAAATAATGGTTATTGTAGCCTATCTGCCAAATGTTAATCACGAGAGCGCGCATCGTGCCCTGTCTGGTGTGGAGACGAAACCATTCAACCCGGGATGTGATGTAGACATGCTGTGTGCGCGCCCACTCAGCGGCCTGTGCTGTGAATGCTTGCGATGTGCGCGGGACGTTGGTACGCGCGAGACCTGGGCCACGTAGCGATGGCTTTACAGCGGTCTAGAGAATCGCAGGTACGAGTGTATTTATGTAGAATACAGTATAAGTGCCTCGTAAACTAGAAATCGCAGAAGTAGCATAGTCAATGCACTTTATGCCTAACGGAGAGGCTCGTGCGTTGCACTGAATCTGTGCAACTCTGATTGCATGCATGCAAGGAGGGCGCTCGCGACGAAGGTAAAGCAGAAAATGGACACAAACCTGGTCACAAGTTATTTAGGATATTTACACATATGACAATCATAAATGATGCAAGCGAAAGCCGTGGGTATGTCAACTGCAGTTGTTTGATATAGCTATAATGTGAATTATGCATGAGCCATGTCAGGATTCACTTTCTGACAGTGTCCAGTTCAGTGGGTTTGTCAGCGAAGCACGGTCTGTTTTTTGTTAGGAAAGCGGTTTTTTATATTGCACGACACGATGTGCCGCTAACAAATATATATTTTTAGTCTTTTGTGGTGGCTGGTATATCCACGTCCCCTATATATATATATATATCAGTAATTCAGAAACGCGTCTAATTTAAGATACGACTGGAAAGTTTGCTACATTTCCTAACGTTAGTATCTGCTACATGCTAGGCAAGCTAGCTATAATCTCTGAGGTGTGGGGTTAAAAAGTTAAAGTCGTTTAGCTGTTCTTGACTAATATAATTCTGCTTACCCTGATCGTAAGCTTGTCTGGTGCAGGGTTACATTATATTACACGCCATCTAACCTTATATAATTGCAATTTAATTGTTTCAATTCAAGCTAACTATGTTAGCTTTTCATGTGCGTCCCAGTTACTGTCTATTGGGAAAGCTAACTAGTTGGTCAGGCCTGCCCAATGTGGGCATGCTCCCTTCTGCAATGTTGGAACTTTTTATTTGAACCATTTCGTTTTTTAACATACTATGAATCGAACTAAATGCAATTACGAACATGTTGTTTGTGTCTCTATTGTAGCTAATTTACAAACAACTTGAAGTAATTACTCAAATTAGACTTACTAGTAGTAATAGTAGTAGAGTTGATGTCACTTGAAATGCATTGTATTTCTTTGTAAATTGGCAGTATTATATTAGGCAAGATGCAAGCTTATTGTTTATATTGATTAATGAGAAGGTCCCTCGTTTTATAATGAATCATTGTATATTTTATGAGACCTTTCGTGTATACTGTATATAAAATAAATGTCACTTTATATTGAAGGCTGGGGCATCCTACTCATCAAACACTAAAATCACTGGTTCAAGCCTTTGACCTAACAGGAGACTTGGTAGACAAGCTCCCACAGTGACAGGATAGCCCCACAGGGCTCCACAAACTTGTGTAGTTCTTACGAGTTCAGCAGGAATGAGGAATGTGAACCCTCACATTTCGATCAAAGCTGTGATTTAGAAAGCTCATTAAAGTTGAGACAAAGATTGAGCGTAGGCCTGTACGTGTTGAGGAGCAATGCTTTAATGCTTTATTTGTTCAGTACTTAAAAAAAAAAAACATCCTAGCTTTTAAAAAACAAGTCTTTGTGTACAAATGCACTTCGAATGTCACTGTGTGCTGTTCTCTACATATTTTGTGCAAACAACTTTCATCCTATGCATTGAACCAAGCCTGAATAGTGTGTAGTAATGAACTCTTGCTTTGATAGTTTGATATTCAGCAAGCATAACTGATCAAGCTGAGGTGATGGCCTACGCAAATTACCACTGATACTGCTCCCACCTCCCACATCAAAGGGCTTCGCTTCACCATTTCACTATAAGTGAAACTCTGAAATGAGTCACACCATGGCGCACACATGTATTAGTCTTTGTGATTGCACACCCAAGTTTGGATTTTTAAAGTTGATAATCGGCAAGATTCACTCTTGCCTGTAAGGAATTGGGAAAAACAATTATTGTATGTGCCAGGATTAGTTACTGTCACAACATTGAAGTTGTATTGCATTAATCAGTGACAACATACGTAAAAAGATTTGGCTTAGCAGCATCTTGGAATCAGGCAGTGAGAGCTGTAGGATTTCCCATGCAATTGTTATTTTGGTTGTTGTTCGGCTGTCCACAAACACAATGATCTATTGAGTTCATGCGCGTTGTTGCAGCAGAGTTTTTTGGTCGCTGCGAAGTTCGCCCTCCCTCTGTGGTCTTCTAAACACACCTCTAAGAGCTGCTGCCCTATTCTGAGAAAGGATCCGAGTCAACATGTACAGGAAGACAGGTGTGGGCTGCTGCTACGAACCCTAAGAGTTGTTACAAAGTGGTGTACAAGGCGTGGTATACAGAAATCCTCCAATATGAGTTGTGCGTCTTTTTAGTTCTTTATTTATTCTGAATGCTTAAAAAGGATTAATATCATGTATATAGTAATTATATAGGAAGTAAGTATATAGGAAAAATTAGCACTGAAAATGGTTCACATTAGATGATATGCACATTTTCTCACATTTCTTCTTAAAGTGCCTCAATATTATCACACTTGGTAGACATTATATTCATTGTCATTGGTTGAATGAAGCTCCTTAAACACTTTTTATTACATCTTATTAAGTGTAATAAAATACCACATTATTAGTGGGACACTGACAAATTATAATTTCTTCAGTTACGTGGAGTTACTGTTTAAGTCAAAATATGCATTATTCTATTCTTTTTAAGACAAGGTAATTGTGTGTAACCAAATTTCACTTGGACTCTTGAACCAAAGATTCATACTACTTATTTTTATGTAGCCTTACTTGCTGGAGGACCAGACTCCAAATTTCAGTTGAAAGTGTTATAGTTCACCTGGACCTCTTGTTCTTTAGTTTCACCTAGTGATGCACATGAAGAATGTGTACAAAATAATATTTAGCAAATTAATGTAGTGAGTTCATACAAAAAAAGTGAATTACCGCAATAAATAGTAAAATCACAAAATCATCTATAAACGTTTGTGCATACAAAATAACCATTCAAGAGGGGAGGATGCGCATTTTGTATGAGAAAGGAAATGTTTTTTGGCTGTTTTAAGTTTAGTACCCCACCCTGAGTGGGTGTCACCACCTACAACTGTTCCTTTGGGTTTAGATGAGCGCATGAACTTTGCATGGTGTTGTTGTACAGTATATGCATGTAGCAATATGATGTTCACACACAAGGGAAGAGCTGGGTAGCTGTTGCCTTATGTTCATTAGTTACAGGGCTTAGGATGGTCAGTAAAAGCTGGTTTGCGGTTTGTACCTTCATTTATCCCTTTACATATTTCTTACATTTCTTTGGCATTTTGGCATTAAGAAACCTTTTATGCTAATACTATTTTCTTTCAAAAGCTGTTACTATGCTCAATGTTTAAACTGCTTTGCAACATTCTACCCCACATTCTGATCGCTAAAAGACTGAAATATTGTTCACTGTTTTTCTTTAACATTTCATTGTCATTTATTTTGCAGTGTTCTTAAATCTGCATTTCCTTCACAATGTTATGACCTTAGCTGTTCTAGTCCCAAGATTGTCTATGCAATAAATATGCATTCGATTTTATGATTGTGTATTTCCATTTCAAAGTATACATTTAAGTTGTTGGTTTATTAACAGTTTTCCTTTCAGTGTGGCACTATGGTTGCAATATTGCAAGTGTAGTTTCAGTTTGGAGACAGTGATGGAACGGAAAACCGCATTACTAACCTGGTTCTCTCATTTTGTCTTCTTATTTCATAGAATGCAAATCACGAATGGTTCATGAATGACGACACAGAAGTCCTTGCTGGCGTTCCCTGTTTGGCAGTTTATTAGGCCTTTACATACAACTGGATCTATACAGACAGGAATTATTAAGGAATAATAAACTCTTTAAGAGCAACTGGCATAGAAAGCCCTGCTTCAAATGTTGTGATGTGTTGGAGATGATTGATCTTGGACTTTGCCCTCCGATTGTTAGGCCTACGGAAGAAAACCTGGAACAGATTCTATGTCGTTCCAACAGTGTTTCCTGCCTCCAACAACATGGACGCCCTGTTTGAGTCAGGTTGAACAGCCCTCACCTTCCGTTCCATCTCTTCGCTAGTGGGAGGGGTGGGGGACTGCTGTGCTTCCCCCTACCCCTCCTTGTAGAGCGGACCAGAGTACAAACTTTTTCCCTGGTTGCTCCCACCAACTCTGCCCTCTCTCTCTGTATGACCTCCTGCCAGAGTCTCAAGGAAGAGTTGTCTGTCCCCACCCTCGGAGGCATGTCCCAGGAGGAGGGGCGCAGGGCTCAGGTGTCCCAGTCCTACTTCCACTCCCCCACCCCGGATCTGGACCTGACCAGCAAGCTGTACAAACGCGAGGTGGGCGGCAAGCCGTACTCCGTTCTTGTAGACAACAAGATGGCGGCGGCGAAGGCGACCACGGGGGAACAAGCCTCCGGTCAGCTGCCCGTCCACCATGTCACGTCCCCCCAGCATCACCAGCAGCAGCAGCAGCAGTTTTATAGAGAGGGAGGAGTGGAGCAGGAAGCAGTTGGCCACGGGCCCCAGGCTGGAAGCAGGGGCACGCCAGAGGAGTCTGAGGGGGAGGAAGGCGAGGAAGAGAACGGCGAGGCGGAGAGCTTCAAGCGTGAGCAGATCATCGTGGAGGTCAACCTGAACAATCAGACGCTTCATGTCTCCAAGGGGGACGATTCTGAGAGAGGAGGGAGTGATGAAGATGAGGAGGAAGATGAGGAGGAGGAAGAGGAGGAGGAGGAGGAGGAAGAAGAAGAGGAGGAGGAAGAAGAAGAAGAGGAGGAGGCAGAAGAAGAAGAACAGAGTCCAAGTGAAGAGGATGATGAGCAAGAAGAAGAAGAAGAGCTCGAGATCCCAACGACGAGAGGGAAGAGGGTCCGACTAGGGGCCGGTGGCACCGACGCCGCCGGTCAGCCCAGGAGGAAGAGCCTCCGCACTGCCTTGAGCGCCACCGGCATGACGACCAGGGGGAGGCAGAAGCTGTTGGAGTCCCCAAAGAAGAAGAAGAAGCACAGGCCAGGCCGCTCTGCCCACGCAGGCGCCGGATCGACCTCGGCCGTGATGGTGAAGGGGGACGGCGAGGAGAAGGAGATGCTAGCGTGCGAGAAGTGCCCCCGCGTGTTCAACACCCGCTGGTACCTGGAGAAGCACATGAACGTCACTCACAGGCGCATGCAGATCTGCGACAAGTGTGGCAAGAAGTTCATCCTGGAGAGTGAGCTGGCCTTGCACCAGCAGACAGACTGCGAGAAGAACATCCAGGTAAGCATAGCTCAAATATCAATTCACATTTCAATTGACACACTTAAGTTGTAATTAAGTAATGTTGAGATGTTTTATTGACTAAATGGATGCAAACCAGCCACCTTTTCTCGGGGGATTTGTGGCCTTTGTATTGTGGTTTAAATAGTACATTCTTGCATATTGCCCAGTCCTATCTTTAATTCAAAATAAAATATTAAAATATATATATATAATATATATATATATATATATATATTTTTTTATTTCAAACTCAGGCACAAATTCAAATGAAGGTCACAATCAACAAAATATAGCAGTGACAAAAATGTACTTAAACGGTTGGTGTAAATCACAAAGAATAGGTGTAAAGAAAACATTGTATTCAAATCCAAATTTCTCCCCCCTATTATTGAATGGGTACGTTTTTTTTAGTAAAAAG
>OMKX01055236.1:3934-28442 GCA_900302425.1 Brosme brosme
GGCTATGCAGTGGGTGATGAAAGCTTTTTTGTTGGGCTGCTTGGTTGCGACGCATCCTTTCAAGTCAATTAATCTGCTAAGATCATTTAGGGGAAGATCTGAAGGGGAGGAATCTCCATAACTAACGCAGCTTTTCAAGTGATCAGCAAAGGTCCCTTGTGACAGACAAACATCGGGGAGGACCACGACCCCTCAACCACTAAACCTCTTTTATGGAGGACGCTCAAAAATGGCTGTCAGATAAAGTTCTTATCGCTCCTTAAGGGTTGTCATAGAAAAGGCTAAGGCCTTCGTGGCCTCCCTCCTGTTGGCTCAATGCGCGACGGGCGCACAAAGAAAGACAGCTGGTCGTGAGTGTCATTCAGAAAGCGTAACCCTACCAATGGGCTTGAATGACATCACTAACTGCTTCTGAAGGCTTCAAGTGGCTCCGGCGCAATATTAGGTTTCCACCGGGGAATGCATTTGTGCGCAGCAGCTGGCGTCTATCCGAATCTCTCTCTCCCTCGAATGACAAGGCTGTTTGATAAACAGACCGTCCAGAGATGGAAAATGGTTCACTGGCATACATTTGATGGTCCATGTTCCATTTTTGAAGAGGGTGGATTTCCCAGATATTCCCTTTTAAAGGGTGTCTGGGAGTATCCCTCACTGGGAGAGAGGGATTTGTGACCTCCATTCAATAAGTCACATGACTCCCCGAGCTTATTGGAGGGAAACCGGCAGCATGGCAACAGAGACTCTCAGGTCAAGCTGCTTGGAGACCGCTAGAGGAAAGGATATCCCTATGTTGTTATTTACTAACATATTTTAAACCAAGCCTGTTCACTTCTCAACATGGCACATTTTGTATACTATACCACTACTACTACATAACATAGCAATATATTGTGTATTTTCAAAATCAAACTGAAAGAATCTGCACTCTCATTAGCTACTTGATTTAGCAAAGACGTCATTTCGAACATCAAATTTGTATTAATCCACGGTAGCATTTAAATTATCGATTGTTTGTCGATTTGGTTTGGCTATGGTCCCACCTTTCTTTCCAGTTTACTTGTTGATTGGGTGGGTATGCATTTAGATTTGGCCATCAACAAGGAACATGAGGTCAGGAATATAAGTGTTCTCTGTAGTAGGCACAGAGCCAGATAAGGAAGCTAATAATTAATTAAGAGAGTAAAGAGTAACCCAGAAATAGAAAATTCCTTTCCAGCAAGCTTTGGCGTCTATAGCACACTTCACTCACTCATTGGAATTGAAGGCTTTTTGAATTTGAACCAATCTATAAGTAAAACCAATCTGAATGGTTTTCATACTACTTTATCTAAACATTTCAAGAGCAACAACCAAAAACACACAATCACTTGAGAGGGTTTCATGCTAGGTTTCAGAGCTAATCAACTGTTCCATTTCCAAAAGTGCCAATGTGAGTTTCATGCATATCCATTGATTTCTGTTCTCCGGCACGGATCAATGTGTAGATCACATGTGCACAGCGCAGCTCCGGGGTGTGGGGGTGGGGGTGAGAGCCAGGCGGCTACACAGTCAGCCGTGCTCGGATAATGTTTAGAGCAGATGGGCTGCGGAGCCCTTAATAAGATGGTTGCCATGGCTACCGGGCTCTCTGAAAGAAATTAACTTTGCACTGTGCACAGTTCATCAAGTTAGTCAGATATATTGACTGCAGCACCAGACAAAAGGGGGTTGGTGGTTACTCGGTGGGTTGGTGGAGGGAGGAAAAAAAACGAAACACAGGAACCATATGAGGGAAAAAAATCAAGAGAGGGCCGCGGAGGGAAGGGGCTTCAGGCAGGTGAACGGGTTTACCGCCGGGCTCTTGTGTGCTCAACAGACAACTTGTTAATTAGAGCGTCCGTGTGATGCAGCCTGAATGTACAGAGTATATGTTTAGTCTTACTGTGTGAGCCACACTGGGGCAATTTTAGACATTAGACATTAGACATTAGACATTAGACATTAGACAGCCATTTGTTTTCCATTCACTGGGTAAAATAACATGACGCCCACCTCTACAGTTTAACAAAAGCTAATGAACAACTATGTTCTACTATGAGGCTTGACCTCGTAGGGAAAGGAGTTTGAAAAAACATGGATTGGTCACCTTAAGTCAACGGCGAGCTCCAAGACAAAATCTGGGGCTGTTGTTTTTTTCATGGTTCCAATGATGAAACATGATGATGAAAACATTGTTGTCACACAGAAAAGTTAATGCTTGAGAAGATATGTCTGTGCAGGATTATGTCATGCTCCAAAGACCACCCTCTATAAGGAGACACTGTGCTGTACTGACATACCCATGTATTTCACAATGTAAACGCACTGTGTACATCGATGCTGAGAAAGTAGAAACTCAAAAAGGAACTAAAAATATTTCGTGAGGAATACAACTGAGGAGGGAGTAACCTTGCATAAATGGAAGCGGTTGGACCGGTTAGCCTAGCAGCTTCTTTCTAGGTCACCTGACATCTCAAAAGAGATTGATCAACAACAAAAAGCAGCAGACTCAGCAACAAGACATTCCTTACACCACAAAAACAAGCAGTGTAGTGAAATAGAACCGGTCCACGCAACATAACCTCAAGACTGATGCAAAGACTTTTAATCAAGTCCAACTAATGTCAACAGCATACAATTCCATTTATTTGTATACAACTATCTGTAGCTAGCCCACGAGAAGGCATTTCTGACATGACAATGTGTTCTCTTGTTTTGTTGTATAAGGCAGGTATAACTGTCTGTGTGACGCGTCAAGCACTTTCCACATGTTCTTGAACCCCTTATTCTTACCACAGTGCCGGGTCTCATGCCCGTCACTATCGCTGCGGAGAAATTTGGCCCGGCTACCCGCATCATCCGCATATGGTTGCACGAAGGCGGCGGGGAGAAGTTGTTGCTGTTTGGTAGCTGTTTAATTTGCTCTTCTAGTCTTACCGATCGTATCATCATGGGACTCCCTGTGCGACCCGCTCCATTGTTTTCCTACGGAGAAAGCACCGAGGCAATGTCAGGGAGTGGATGCGCCAGACCACGTGGCAGTTTGCCACGTGGGAATCTCGCCTTGAAGTTGAAATTATATTCAACAAGCTGGCTTGTTTTGAGCCGCAGTTTTTTGCGTGTGTTTTAAACTCGCCGCGCACGAGTACACAGCACCCGACCTAGCCACGCGCGTGGTGTTGAACCGCGTCTCAAGTGAAAACACCTGGACTGCACCTCAGAATCTGCAAGTGTGTGCACACATATATATAAATATATCTACATGCATCTATAGGCCTACATACATACATAGATTCACATAAATAATTCGATTTTGTTCAACTCAAGAGTGAGTCGAGCCTGAGATCAATCCCTAAAGTTTGTAGAAACCAATCTTGCAACAACCTTGTAAGCCAGCGGCAAAGTCTAGCTAACTCTGTAAGCCTGATAAGAACCGAACCATTGTACCAAAGTGTATTAAGTTGATCGTTAAGCCAATTGACCTGCTTGGCATTGGATGCCCCTGAACTCCTCGATTTGATGGGCCAGTTCTAACTTCCCTTCCACTGGCTCCTGATAGGTTGAAATCTAATGCAATGGAACAAAGAAATGTTGCTGAGAAGGAATAGTTCATAGCAGCATGCACTTATAAGAATTTGTGCAAGAAAGAAGAGTTGATTAAGGTTTTTACATTATATTTATTTAGTTTTTCTTAGTCTTGGTGGTTTCTGTCAGTGATATAAGGCGGTATTTCGATGTTGCGGTGACAATGTGGCACCCAAGGTAAATGTATTTATTTTTCAGATATATATCTGTTTGGATGAATCCATACTTGTTTAGTTACAAGTGTTATGCACATTTTAAAAAGATGACTAAAAAACGTCAATGCCCATTTGCTTCAAAGCCCCCCAAAGGGCAGAGTATACGAGGAGTTGACATAGAAGCACAGGGACTATAGGGGGAATCTCCTGCAGTCTTGGACATCTGTCTTAGATTAGACATAAAGAGCAACGAGGATTGTACAGATCCTTGCAGGGCTGGGGGAGGAGGTTCTCTTGGGAAGAAATTAAAAACAGAAGTGTATATATGCCCTGTGGTTTCAAGGTAATCTATCACATCTTCTGATCCCTAAGAAAGAAATGAACCAACATAACAAAAAATACCTAGAACTTATTTGAAAGATCTTTTGTTTTTAAAGACCATGTAAATATACAATTGCATTGGGCCACAGGATTGAATGGTTTCTGAACCAGACATAAGTCATTTAAAACCTTCCAAAATAGATAGAACCCGGTGACATGTAACAATCTGGTCCAGAGATAACAAACACTATTTCGTAATGGAGAGTATATTCTATCTACAGCCAGCAGGCCGACCGGTGTGTCAGACTTGTGTGTTTCTAGGTTGGCCAAGAGAAGGAAAAGAGAGGATGTCAAGACAAAAGAGAGAAATCAGCCCCTGTTGCTTCAGGCCGTCATGTGACGCAGCCATTATCGACTCACCATCGTGTGACTGGCCCACAGCGCAGCCATCAACAGGAAACTGCCTTGTGCTACCTGCCTACAAAGATTGAGTCACACTGGCAGTTTGTCGACAGCCTTTCCACAAGGCCACTTCTGAAGTTCAAATGAGTGACTGTACTATACTGACTATGCTTATTTCCTGAAACTTTCCAGCAAAAAACAAAAACAAAAGGCTATTTGAAGTCTCCATGCGGTGACCTACTTACGTTCTACACGCACCACACACTGTAGAACAGGAGCTACTATTGTGTCACGTGGCAATATTTGCATATTCAAAGCATGTATGGTCCAGAGATCCTCCTGTAATTGAACCACACCCTTTACGTCAACCAACCTTTCTAAAAGGTTTATTGTGTGATAAGTGCTGGACTGAGTCACTTATTTTGCTAGTAAGTTAATGAGCCAGGGTGAAGAGGAAACAGGTGAATCACCTGCTCCAAAGACAACAATGGAGGAGATAAACAGTAATTAGAGCAGCGTTTACAAACTTTCTCCTTCTCCCCCCATTCGTATGTTAATGTGGACACAGCAGCAGAGGTGAAATGTTAAGGGAGGGGGGAAGTAGGAGTTGGCTTGTCTTTCTGGTCTCATTTCAAGATGTATGGTAAAGTGTGTTTTAGAAGAAACTGTTGACTGTTCTTCAATGTTAATTGACCACATGAGACATGTTCAGGGAAAGGAGAGAAAGGCAACAATACAAACTGCACAATATCGGTCATATTTCTCCTTGTTTTGTCGATTAAAAAGTACATGTAAGGAAGAGAGGTTTCTGTGAGAAACGTATGGAGCAAGCTTCAGGTAGAAAGTCTGAATTGTTGGTTGGAAGTGTTTTTAGCAGAAACACTTTCCATTAAGTAAATGGAATAGCCTACTGTATGTTTTCGTCTACCCACTGTTGGAACATAATATTGTTGCGCTACTGTTTAGCATTAAACAGTTGAAGGCAATTGGAGGAAAAAGTTACAACATCGAAGGCTATACATTTAGTGTGACTATGTGTGTGTGCATGTATGTGTGGCTGTGTGTGCATGTGTGCTTGCAGAGGGGCATGGGGTTCAATGGCTGCAGACACAGGGTCCTATTGTTGCACGACCAGAGTGAGGTAGAGAGAGAATGTCACATGTTCAGAGGGAGAAGGCATGCACAGCCATCTGAGGTGCTTTAAAAAAAATAAGAACAAAACTAAAAACAATATGCTTAATAACCTATGTATCATGAGACACAAATCACAAGTGTTTGTGTGTTGGATTGTCGTGGGACTCGTGCATGGACATCTGTCCAGTATTAGCTGCCCAACACTTGACTGTCCACACCGACACATGCGACTATCAAATTACTTCAGATTGTGACCAACAACCAGTCGTGCAACAAGACTCAATTATCCCCTGAAGGCTTCAGGGAAGTGTAGTAAAAAATAAACAACTGCCACATTCAGCGGAGAAAGGTTCTTCCTCTTTCACTCAGTCAAATGGTGCCTTGTTGACTTCTTCAGTTCATGCCATCGATTATTTAAATTTTGGTTGTTTTTTGTGTGAGTTTTGTGGGCTGTGTATAGATTTGGCTGTGTATATTTGTTAAAGCATTAACCACATAACAGAATTATAGCAAGAAGGTTGTTCAGGGGCACAACATTCTGGAAAAGAGGAATAAACAAGATAACCATCTGCTCACTGTCAGGAGGTTAGCTACTTATTGGCATGGCAACCCCAGTAAAAAAGTTTTCCAATGTTAGCTCCATCTTTAAAGGTTTACCACGTTAATCGGTAGCCTATGGCTAAAACAGGCTATCGTTTAGCCTTCCCCTGCAATTTGTTTTCACACGACCGGCCAGTTGTAGTATAATGTTGTGAAAACAGTGTCAGAGGCCAGTGGGACGAGCGCTATTATTACAAGAGGGATTTAAAACGCTCTAGCATGCAAGTCATGTGACCCAGTTGCGCTGGCAGGGATCTGTGAGGGATGAGGTTTCACTACACTAGGGCCGGCCTTGAGCCTGTGCCGGGCAGCTTAAAAACAAACATTAGTGCCATTCATATATATGTATTTATTTACACATCACAACCCACTACTCCGGTAAAAGATCAAAGTCTTTTTTTTGCTCTGTTCTCTGTCCAATAAATGCTTGGACTTCTGAACAAAAAGAAATTCCTCTCCTCACGTGACAGGAAGAGGGGCATTGTTGAGACGTTACTGGGACCAATCACATTTGAACTATGAGTGTTAAACAACAATGGAAGCTAGCATGTGATACCAGATTCAGTGTCATTGTGTCAGTTTGTTTTAAAAAGGCTTTGACAACAAGCATGCTAGAAAGGAACAATGTTAGGCTCTCCTGTGTTTCAGCAACCCCAACAACCGAGCAGAAGATAGTATCATTAATATTTCACAACTTCCGGTATGTGTCAGTCTTTGCATGAACAGACATAACCTTGTTATTTTCTAAATAATATTACCACAACTGCCCTGTTGGATTCGAGCAAGGCACAGAGGTTGAGGTGCAAATATACCAGAAGAATACAAATGGATGAATAATCCGTTACATAATAAGAGCCTGCTCTAAACTCTAATCTACCATACTTGTTTGTTGTAATAATTTAATAAACACAGTGGACGTCTTAAAAATGTCCAACAAAAAATCAAACAATACACAATGCAATCGCAAAGAAATGGTGTGTCAGCACCGCTCCAAGTGTACAATCTCTTGTTGCATGCGGCATGTTCCTAACGCCACACAGGAAAACATTCACGGCCCTATTCAGCCAAGAGAAGGGGAAACAACCACTCGAAATACACACACCCGTGGCAGGGTCTATTGGGAGGCAAAGCGTGTGTCTGATTTACAAGGCTGTTCCATATCGTTCCCCCCACACCGCACGTCTCAACCTGCTAGCCTAGCTTAGACCTCAGTCTCCCAGCAGCAGCTGTCGCTATGGGTGAATGTCACATACGGCTGCCAAGCAACAGCAAATAGACCCCACTGTCCACTAAAAGGGTCCACTCTCCTATTTCACTGCCTCCCAGCCAGGGATCACTACACACACACATACACATAAACACAAAGTTATGAGTCTGGTGCATTGAACTTGCTGTGGGTGGGAAGAAGTGTTATGTTGGTGGCGAGGATAAGACAGACACATTCCAGAGGACTAAACCAGAACATTGTAAGTATTGTCTAAAACAAAGGTGTAGTGCATCATTGTGGGTGTGGAAATGATGTTGGTGGAGAAGATAAGGTAGATAGTGACGTATCCAAGATACTATATAGTACAACGCCACAGCATAGCAATAATAACCATAGAACACGTTTCACTCAAGGTAGGCTTGAAAATGCCTCTTGCTGTGCAGTACAATGGACATCCATCTTGTTCAAACCACCTCTTTTGTTTTTCTGCATTGATCACACTGCCTGCCTGAGATGTCCACGCTCAGGCCCCCAAGGCCTTAAAGCACTAAAGCCAGTTAGCTAGCTATAAATGCCATGATGCACATAGCTGTACAGGCTATCCCTATAGGCAGTGTCTTCTCTACATTTCTAACAAGTGCCCTTAACAGCTCAGCTCATAACTGCACAGGCCAGTGAGGAGCAGACTTGAGGACAGCGACGGAGAGGACCCCAGAGAGAGAAGAGAGTAATTACAGGGCAGAAAACTATAGGACAGGCAGAGGGAGGGCCCTGCGGATGAGGCAGAGCAACAACAAAAGCATGTCGAAACAAAGGCACCCAGTTTTGGAGGGAGATGGACCTTCTCCTAGTCTTCCATTGAAGGAGGTTGACAGGGTTGTACACAGTGCCACTATTTGTTTGTTTGTTAGTTTGTTTGGTGGACGGAAGCGACTGAAGGAATACTAAACGCGGGTCAGAAGTTGTAGAACTTTATGCTTGGTGCCTGCACTCGATTCATTCCAACCAACGCTAAATTCCGGTTAAGATCACGACTCTAGGTGATTGTTACACTAGACACTGTCAACAATATGATAATGATACATTCTACTCAGCACTCAGATTGTCATTTAGTAAGATCCAAAACCAGACAGAGCACACAAAGAAAGAGATTAAACATAACCAAATAAGCAAAACAAAATAAAACTATTAAAGGCTTTTCAAACCAAAATACAGGTTTAAGTAAGTATAATAATATATGGCCAAGCGTGCAAATCTCTCGAGGCAAGCTTGAGTCGTGAACGTTTGTATGTGCAAACACACTCAGCTGGCTCTCCTGCTTTGTTCTAGGTTCGCAAAGATCTCTTTTTTTCAGTGTTCAGTGTGGGTGTATCCAACTGTGACAAGCTGCCTGGCTCCACGCAGCCCTCTGGAAACTCTGGAGTGTCCCAATGGACTGGAGCTAACACTGTTAGCAGCTTAGCACTCTGGTTCACCTCCTGACTTTGTCACTCATTTACATCTCTGTCTCTCGTATACACACACACACACACACACACAACATAATAAAAATAACAGAGCAGTGATGAGCTTTAAAATAGGATATAAAAGGTTAATAATTAGGTACCTTGCCCAAATTCACATGTCACATTGGCGTGGAAAGACTTTCACAACTGCATTTGGTTTGTTTTTTGTATTATCTTCTACTAAAAGATTCATGAGAAAAACCAAGATTGTCACAAAGATTTTGCTTTTCCGGCTAAAACCATGGCCTTAATACGTAAATCTTTATTGTTATTTTTATTAACATTTCTATATACTCGGATGCACTCCTTTTTCGGTCAATTTCTATCAAGCTTACATCGTCTTGTTTTTATGTAAGAGAATGCTCTTTTGGGTCTGAGGTGTTAGGACAGATATGACCAACTGGAATACAACCTCATCTCTGCTTCTATAAAATGTAGGAGAAGAAGAAAAAATCAAACAGGAACACCTGTTCCTCAACACCTATATTGTCATTATCTTAACTCCTCTGACCTGGCAAAGTTACCATTGTCCTTGGTCTCCTACAATTCACCCGTTCACCAGCTAACGGCTATCTGGCTTTGTGGCAGTAATGAACAGGATCACTGCTTCAGCAGGCAGGATCGTTAGTGGAAGACCTAAAAACCCCACACCAGGGGTCCACCATGACAGCTAACGTCACAGTGAGGAGCGTTGACATGAGGTGGTACATCGTTATTTTAGCCAGTTGGTTTGAGTCTGATTGCAAAGGAGCTTCTTTCAAGCGTGTGAAACAGCCACACGTCATTCTTTTATTGATACTCTCCAAGCCTGTATAGTGTGAGGTCTGAGGTCTAAAGTAAGCACTGGGAGCATTTGTTTTGAATGAGATTGTAGCGTTGTTTAGCAAAGCTTCTGAATGATAAAAAACATTCTGTGAGAAAGTATGTGCCAAGGAAAATGTGTCGAAGGACTTGAGGAACTAAGGGAAATAAATGGCCAAAAGTATGCCTGTTGGGAAACATAATAAACGTTTGATTGTATATAAAGGACAATTGTTTGCAGTTGTCGTCTTCTTCTTCTTCTTCCGTATGAGAATATAAAAATACTAACTATTAGTATCAGACAGAGTACGTTATACTCCATATGATAGATATTGGTTGGGGATGTCTTTACCATTAGTGTCAGGCATGTAGTAACAGATACAGTTTGAAGAAAACAGTTTATCCTGAATTAATAGAAAGCTGTAATATACTCCAGATGTAATAATCAGATCAGAATCATACATTTCTTAAATGGCTCAAAAAAATAAAATAATCTGCAGCATTGGTCTATTCAAACAGCATGAAATGGACCTGCTGCTGTTATTTCACTATTGTGAAATAACAGTTCCTTGAATACGATTACATTTTTCCCTAAAGACCAGTGTCTATAGCAACCCCCTTTAGCAAGTTTGCATTAACAGCAGCATTTTTGTAGGAATATAAATCTGGAACAAATTATATTTTCAAAGTAGTGGCGGCCATGTTTTTCATCTGTGGTCACAGAGAACAAATATCAAAAAGGTTGTACGTGTTTAAATGCAGACCTTAATGGTTCAGTGGTTTACTGACTTAAATTGCTCATGATGGCATAAAAGGCTAAATTATAGATGTTTATTCACTCTGTTTTGGGACTGTGATTATGGGTTAAACATACTGGTGACAAAGCAAAGTGTTAAATCTTCTAAGTCTTTCTCTTAATTGCAAGGGGGTGGTAGATGAATCAATGATGACTAGTACATAGATTGGAGCCTATCATAACAGGATCTTACATTACTGATTATGTGTGGCCTTCTTCCACAGTATAAAGCATTCTCAAACACATTAACAGGATCTTATGTTACTGATTGTGTGTGGCATTCTTCCACAGGATAAAGCATTCTCAAACACATTTTGAAACTAACCCAGATGCACTTGAATAGGTCAAATGTTTTCAGTCAGTCTAACTGCCGTCGATGAACCACCTAGCGATATCCACCTTTTTTGGACCTCCTTGGTTGCCTTATTCCTGAGCTACTGCAAAGGCGTTGCTCATAATTATGATGGATTAGACTGCGGCTCTCCTTTCAGCCTCTGCACTGTAATTGTTTTGCAGATGTTGCAGATGTGACATGCATTAATAATAAGAGGGTGGCACAGAAAAATCAATGGCGCACCACCATTTTTCCATGTGCAGAAGGGGGGGATGGGGGTTAGGAAAAGATGAGGATTAAAGGCCTTCCTGGGCTCAGCTTAAACAGAGATGCTCTACAGAGATTCGTCCGTGCATAATGAAACCTTATTTCGAGGTCAACATGTACAGCCTGATAACAGCTTTATAAAGGGGCTGCTTCCCTATAACAGGGACTATCTTTCATGGGGAATGCACTAGGGTAATTAGGTACTAATTTTGAACAAAAAACAACGAGTAGATGTATTTCTCAAACTAGCCTAACAAGTAACCGCCAAAGCATTAGTCATAGCATGAATCATGCATATTCCCATTATTCAAACAGCCCACAATAATGTCAGCGTTAAAAACAACATGCCTATGATGGAAAAGCAAAGAACTGCAATTCAGCAATGGGTCTTTCAAATTAGATTAGTAGAATGTGATTTCCACATTCAACATACAAATGTTGTGGATGAGGAGCTCAAAGTTAACATCTGACAAGCGGTACTTCTTCCCAAATTCACCAAGATGGTTCACAAACCCACACCCTCTCCTGGCTGACCAATATGGAAAGCCATATTGCTGTGTGTGTGTGTGTGTGTGTGTGTGTGTGTGTGTTTACATGTATTGATGGGATAAAGATCAATCATGATAACTGAAACAATTTGGTTTGATTTTAAGGTTTTAGAGGATGAAAAGGTATATGCTAAAGTGAAAAATCAAGCACTATTTATCACTGAGTTTTGTCCTGAAATGATTTCATATAACTTTTAATATTTGCTTGATTTCTGTTCTGACCTCTGGTAGTCTTTCTACATGGTACATGTACAGTACGATTTGGATATGTGGTTGGGTTGAAAGCTATGTTATGTTTGAGATAACCGCAGGTTGCTGACTGATACGTACAGCAACACACTTTTGAACTACACTACCTATAACTACTACATATACTGTTTTCATTCCATTAGGGCAGTGCATAGCAATGAGCATCTGTTGGCAACCAGACAATCTTTTGCAACTGAAAGACAAGACCAATGCTACAACAATAACGTCAACCCTATGTTTTAATAAAAGCAATGCATGACTTTTATTTGGATGCTAACACCTCCCTCTCTCTTGTGTTTTGCAGGACGCACAGAGGGCAGCTTCGTGGATGGACTCTGAGCAGACCAGATGGAAACAGAACAGTCTAGCCATGAGACGGAAGAAAGTCTGATATTAGCACAATTTGGCACAACTCAGAACCCCAACCCAGCGGATACCACCAAACTCCACAATGGAACCCAGTCTCCCGATGGAGCACGGATTAATGGACACGAGAACTGGAACCATTACAAGCCCAGTGCAGGGGTCAACTCCGTGAAAAGAACTCAAGAGAACTGCAACAGCCCTGGTTCAGAACAGGGGCTATTCAGTCCAGGGCCTTACACCATGAACGGGGAGTTGAAGCATGCACTCCCGGACGACTCTTTGTTGGTTCACCAGCCTAAGAAACTCAAAATGGATCCTGAAATGAAAGGGAATGAGGATATGAGCTCCGGTCTGGTAGAAGATTTTTCTGAGCTGACAAAGGAGACCGATTTTGACTGCAATGCACTGCAGGAGACAAAACTGGACAAAATAAACAGAAATTTCTCAAATGGGGATATTTTTTGCCATTCTAGACAACCATTTTCCATTTCTAATGGTGCTACAGCCTCGCCACCAATAATGGAAGGCACTCCGGGTGATCTTTTAGAGAAGACACTGTCTCAGTATTACCCTGAACAGGTTTCCATTGCGCCACAACCATCTGGTTCACTGCCACTGGCTGTCAATGGATCTCTAGCAAAAAAGCTGCCCAATCAAGGTGCTCAACACCCCTCTTTAAGCTCAGGTTACCCAAATTCAACTCAGATGCCTGCCACACTGCAACAGAAACCTAGACCAGGCCACAATAATGAAAATGGTTACAACTCTGCTCCCTATATAGTGAACGGATACTCCAAGAACTACGAAGCAGAGCACCAGCAGCAGCAGGCTTACCCTGGCCAGGAACGTGACTTTGCACTGGGACAAGTGGGAGAGCGACCTGCCAATGGCTCACATCAAAATGATCTAAAATGCTTTCCAAAGAATTCTGACGGCATGTATAAGAAATCTAACCAGGAGTTTAATCAGAACTCCTTCCCTGAACATAACATGCCTCCCCAGACAGGGAAGGGATGCGAGTCTGAGAGTTTTCCCAACCCAGGATTAAAAGGAATGAGGCAGAGTGAGGAGCCTGGTCCTGGCAATAAATCTGAAAATGATGGGGGCCTCCAATACACCATGCAACCCCAGATGCAGCACTTTCAACAACGTTCTGGGAGCTTGTGTCGAGCTGGGCAAGACAGTATTGTCTCCATGGGGCCTAAATCGATAAGCCGACAAAGCGCACCAGGAACTCAGCAGCCTCATCATGCTGGGATGGAAAATGGACTGGATAGCCAAACCCAGCAGAGCAGCAACTTATCATGCACTGCACCCGGCCAGGGGCAGTGGATGGACCGAAACACACCTCAATCTGAGCAGCGCTTGAGCAGTGGTCCGCCATCCAAAACACAAGAGCAAGATGTGTGGGACTTTCTGAACAGGCCTCAGTCGGATCAGCAGCCGCCAAATCCAAAAGTCAATGGGCAGATGTTGCAGACGGACCCGGCGCAACGCTTTCAAACCCAGGAAGGTTTTACAGATAACACCTCAGGGTCCAACAATTTCCAGCAGCAGCAGATGAAACAGGAGCAAATGCAGGCCCAATCTCATTGTGCTCAAACGCAGCACAACACTGCCCCTGAGTGGCAGCAATCTAATTCTAAAACAACTCAAATGCAGCAGGCTCTTTCCCAGCAGTGCAACCTTTCTGATCAGACAAGTCACTGCTATCGCACTCCCATGCAGCGAGAGCACTTACACGACGTAGACCCAGACCTGCAGGAAATATTGTCACCAGAATTCGTACCAACACAACAGCACTGTCTAGAACGGCCCATGTCGCATCCGCCCCAGTTTGAAGGGCAGCAGCTCAAGTCCCCAACCTACAGACCCCACAGTCAGCCTCATCCGGGTCAGCAGCAGTTCCAGCCCAACCAGCAGGGGAGAAACTCTGTACAGTCCAACATCCAACACACTCAGCAAGGTGACCAAGCTTTTGGCTACAGCAACGCTGTGGAAAGGCAGCAACTTCAGAGGCAACAGTTTGGCACAGTGAATCAAGGGAGCGGGGACTTTAAACAATGCCACCCGCAGCAGCAGCCTACACTACATTGCCATCAACCCAACCACACTGACTTCCAAAACACAACAGCACGCTCAAATGCCCAAATACCGCTAGGCACAATTAACCAACAGGTTTCAGGAAAGATGTATCCTAAGGAAGAACAGCAGCAGCAGCAGAAAGATTTGTGTTCTCAATTACAGAGAGGGTACCAACTACCTCATGGACCTGGGGGGAACCAAGGAGACTATCAGAAGCACGCAGCTCTGCGACTGCACCTTTTACAGCGGCAGGAGCGCCATGGACCACCTTATCCACCTCAGAGCCTTGGTGACAAACAAGGCCCAATACCTATGAAAATGGAAAATGGACCCCGATTTGCATCACCGGGAATACATCAGCAAGAGTATCAGAGGCGAGAGATGGCCATGGGTAATCCACAGGTCAAGCAGGAGTTTCCTCAATCCATGTGCAAACAAGGCAACAAGCCAGGGAGCATCCTGGCCACTATGGAACAAAGCCTGAGGCAGTATCAGCTTTCTCCTGTGTTTGAGAAGAAGTCCTTTGCCCTCAATTCTCCTCAGGTAAAGGTGGAGTCCTCAGGAGCTGTCACAATACTGTCAACCAACGCCGATCTGGGCGGAGGGGAGTCCGGGATCAATTGCAGCTCTGCTTCTATTAGAAGACCCAATGACTTCACCCCTAAGAAGGAGCCTTCCCTCCAGAGCTTTATTGAATCACCTATGAAACTACTGGACACCCCCATAAAGAACCTGCTAGACACTCCTATCAAAACACAGTATGACATTGCATCTTGTCACTGTGTCGGTGAGTCTCATCGTATTTGTATTTGTCCTGATTATCATAAGCTGTAAAATATAAACTGAAAACCTGCTTATCTTACACACGTTATAAATATTTGTGTTTTTTCCTAGAACAAATCAGTGAGAAGGATGAGGGCCCTTATTACACCCATTTGGGGGCAGCACCAAGTGTCCCGGCTATACGAGAAGTCATGGAGAAAAGGCATATGCACAATTTATTAAAAGCACCATTTTGAAATGCTGTTGAAGATGACTCTTAACTCCATTGTGTTCGGTACTCATACTGTGCTTGTTCTGTCATCTCTCTTCAAAGGTCTGGGCTAACTGGTCGTGCCATTAGAATTGAAAAAGTAATTTACACAGGCAAGGAGGGGAAAAGCACACAAGGATGTCCTATTGCCAAATGGGTATGAAGGTTTTGCATTTCACTTGTATTGGGGGTAGTGTAGTCGCTAGGGTGTTCGACTCAGACAAAAGTACTGGGCTCAACGCCGCTATGTCCACAGCATACCTGTAAGTATTCTGGGGCAAAATGCCTTACGCCTACCTGTCCATTAATATCATGCATATACATCAACTTTGGATGAAAGCTTCTGCTTAAATAACTAAATGGAAAAATAGGTTAAAAAAGAAAAACACAATGTATTTGTCTTAACTGGTAGTCTGTATACTCATACCTGCCATATCTGTGTATTGCAGGTAATTCGGCGTGGCAGCGATGAGGAGAAAGTGCTGGTGTTGGTCCGGCAGCGTGCCGGACACACGTGCGAGACCTCCTGCATTATCGTGGTCATTCTAATCTGGGAGGGAATCGCTCGAAATCTGGCCGATCAGCTCTACCTTGAGCTGAGCACCACGTTAACCAAGCATGGAGCCCACACCCAGAGACGCTGTGCAATCAACGAGGAGTGAGTACAACTTATTACCACTTGAACACCAAGAAACTTTTATTTCATGTAAATATCATCATCATTTATAAGGACGGTTTCACTCCATCTCCAGCATTGGGCATACTTTTTGGGATAAAATAGATTACGCGACATCATCCAACATGTTTTGGTTCTTTTTTTTCAATGTACATCGTGACAACATCCCTATCATAACGGATAACTTCCCTATCATTTAGGAGGACATGTGCCTGCCAAGGACTAAATCCTGAGGCCTGTGGAGCGTCCTTCTCATTTGGCTGTTCCTGGAGCATGTATTACAATGGATGCAAGTTTGCTAGGAGCAAAATTCCAAGGAAATTCAAGCTTCTTGGAGATGACAGTAAAGAGGTATGTCGTAAAACTTTGGCAACATGTTATAGGTAATAAGATATCGTTAATATTTATAGTACCAAATACCTTTTTTTACAGGAGGGAAGACTGGAGCAAAATCTACAAAATCTAGCCACTTTAATGGGGCCAATGTATAAAACATTAGCACCTGACGCGTATGCTAACCAGGTAAGTCTTTTTTAAACCAGTATATTTGGAAATATCACTTCAACCAAGTTTAAATAATTATTTACATGTATAACACATACACAATATATATTAATGAGACCTTTGCATTTATTTAATTCTGCTGCTAACTGCCACAATTAGTTTTAAACAATTTCTAACTAGTTCATTTCATAATTTTAATCAGGGGGAAGGAAGACCTCTAAATAAACGATAAAGAACGAAATTGGAAATTGGCAACGTAAACTGAACTAAACGTCTTAACGTTGAATACTTTGTTGTGTAGGTGGAACATGAACACAGAGCTCCAGATTGTCGCCTTGGGCAGGAAGATGGCCGTCCTTTCTCTGGAGTCACCGCTTGCATGGACTTCTGTGCACATGCTCACAGAGACCTCCACAATATGCAGGGTGGAAGCACGGTGGTAAGCAAATGCATAGGAAACTACATGGTGTTTCAATATGTACTCCTAAAGCACACACACACATAAAATATAAATGTCCTTAGGCACTAAGCATGAAAACCATTTCTTACTACTTTACTTGTAATTATTGTGTGCATTTATATACAGTTGAATACTGCATAGCACTTGTATGCACATCATGTAATCAACACATAGTTTCAAACTAAAATCAAAGAAACATAAGTCTGTTTTGTAAATGCAAAGATGGTCCTTGTTGAGTATGAGTTTTAATTAGCATTTCAAAGATAGTAAACATCATACTACCTATTTTTTTCAGGTTTGCACCTTGACCAGAGAGGATAATCGGGACATAGGCAAGATACCCGAGGATGAACAACTTCATGTTTTGCCTCTGTACAAGGCCTCCAATACGGATGAATTTGGTAGTGAGGAAGGCCAGCAGGAGAAAATCAAAACCGGTGCCATACAGGTCCTCAATGCCTTCCGACGCCCGGTCCGCATGCTCTCAGAACCTGCCAAGTCCTGCCGGCAGAAGAAGCTGGACGCCAAAAAAGCAGCGGCCAACAAGAACGCCGGTCTGGACATTAAGGCCGAGAAGAACTTACAGGCCAAGGCGAAGGCTGGCACTTATGAAAATATCGCTCAGAGCACTGCTGGGACAGGTGGATAGATCATTTCTTTCATTTGACCTAGTGCCTTGGGAATGATTAATGCCGAGTATTAATATGTGATTTAATTATGATTTAACTTCATCTGTCAATGCTTCGATTATATGTCGTCTTTCCATTGCTGAATAAGGATAATGAATCCTTTTGTCATCCATACGTTTCTCCCAGGACCTATTCCAGGATCTATGGCAGCGGCAGCACAAGCGGGTCCATCACCACACCGCCTTGGAGTCCACCAACAGCAGCTACATCAACAGCAGCACGCCAACATCCTCCCCCCATACCCAGGATCCCCACACCCGGCCAGTTATCCAGGGTTCTCTATCCATTCTGGGTCCTATCCGAGCACTTCGAAGGCAGGTGGCATGTACTCCACACCGACACCAACTAGCCCTTACCCATCTCCACTTCATGTTCCAAACTCCTACATGAATGGGGCAAACTCTCCTTACCCGGGGTATCAGTGTAACGGAGGAATGCCCCTGGATAATTATCACCCTTATTATGCATCGAACCCAAAGCACCTTGATATATATCGACAACAGAGGCCAGCGCTTTACCCAGAGCAGCAGTACGGTGTACATCAACGCTATCCACCAAGGTATGGAGAACCAGGTTTACAGGTTAATGGATACAGTGCCTGCAGCATGAGGCCAGGAGTTCATCCCATGGGCACTTACCCCCCCTATGGACCTAATGGCGCAACAAATGCACACCTTATGGATGCCCTCTCTAGAGCCCCATCAACACACCCTGGGCTGAACTACGAAGTTGCCATGAAAAATGGCAATCAGTTCGGAGGATACGGAAATCCATATCTCCCTCAGAGTCCACAAATGTTCCCCCCTGGCCAAGATCCTTTCCGTATGCCGATCAAGCAGGAAATGGGCCTTCCAGGCTCACAGGTGCTTCCCTCTGCGTTAGGTAGCGAGTGTCTAACTCCGCAGGCGCAGTTTGGTGTTCCAAATGGCAACCTGCAAGGTGCTAACATTAAACAGGAGCCTGGGACACCAAACACGCCCACAACCCCACAGAAACCCGAGATGTGGTCAGACAACGAGCACAACTTCTTGGACCCGGATATCGGTGGTGTGGCGGTGGCCCCAAGCCACGGTTCCATCCTGATCGAATGCGCAAAACGGGAACTCCATGCAACAACGCCAGTTAAAAACCCAGACCGCAACCACCCAACACGCATCTCCCTCGTCTTCTACCAGCACAAAAACATGAACGAGGCAAAGCACGGGTTGGCCCTGTGGGAAGCCAAGATGGCGGAGAAAGCTCGAGAGAAGGAAGAAGACGCAGAGAGGAACGGGGGTGAGGTTACCCCCAGTAAAAGTGGCGGAAAGAAAGGGGTCAAACGCGAGCACCCGGAGTCACTTGAACCACCCCGGGAGCCTACTTACAAGCGTTTCATCCAGACACTCATGGAGGGCTCTCTGTCCAGCACTACCAACACCTATGTCAGTACAACCCCCTACGCCTTCACTAAGGTCACCGGGCCCTACAGTCAATTTGTGTAGGACAAGGAAAGGATACCAAGGAATAAGACATTATATTCCTACAAATAGGTGCTATATTTATTAGGGATGACATACAAGAGCCCTTAGCACCCCTGGTCTGATATATAACACTCCTCATTTTCCACAGAGAAACAGTGTTAGAAGAAATGTGAACTTCAGATCAGTTAAAATGGAAAGCACCCTCTCGAAGAAGTCTTTCACCTCTCTAAAAAGCAAGCTTTACTCGTAAGTTGACCCAACATAATATTTATTTTTGTTTAACTACTTTTTGCAGGATACACACTGTCAAAACGCTGGTGCTGTCAGTCTGATACAACAGGACATGTTTATACTGGAAACAAAGTTTCTTTTTTATGAACTATGACTATTTTTCTTAAAAGATATTCACTTGGGGATAAAATCTTGGCAAAAAAACAAAGATTTTGTGATAGGCCTAACTTATGTTAAAGAATACCTAATACTGCTTTCTTTAATCAAAATGCTTTTACACGATAGCGGCACCACTTTATACGAGTGGCAGCCACTTAAATTATGTTTTAGTATTCAGAAAACAGAATCATTATCGAATCATCAGCAACTTGATTACTATACAAAATCTTTATTATTAGAGCACTATTGATAACAAGATAAATGCTACAGCTTCAAAGTTTGTGCTAATTATATTGCTTCAAAACAATAATTACTTCCTAATGATATTCAGTTAAATGACAATATGCATTGCAAAAAGATTACGTGTAACAATGGTATGTCGAACCGAGAAAACTGATTTTTTTCACTTGCATTTTATTGGTGCTTCTTTCACTATTCGATGTCCTTTATACTGTCCATTTATAATTGAGCCATCCTTATGGTGCTTCTTTTTTTTTAAAGATATTTTCATGAGAAAAAAAAAATCAATGTACACTTGATTCACAAAGGGGTTACAATTCTGTCGTCGGCTGTTTCCGGGTTGCTGGCCATAGGTTCACTGAACAAATCTGATGTGAATATTTAGTCCTGTGACTGTTGCATTCACTAAACATGTTTTGTTCATACACTGAGGAACATGAGGCAGGGTTAGTTCAGTGGTGCTGGTATTTCAGAAGGCAGCTGGCATGCTGTGGGGGTCTTTAAAATATTGTAAACCAACTGTAAGATACAAAAAAGTTTTGTACAGTAAATTAATTTTCAAATGTATGCTTAAGATTTTAATGTTGTAAAGAAGTAGTCTAAGACTTTTTTTTTCATTTTATGTATTTTATGCGTTGAAACTGTTTTTATTTCATATGGTGCTATTTGACATAGTAGTTACATAATGTGAGACTCATGAGGCTGATGAATGATATACAGTATCTACCTGTCATATACCTCAGAACATGCTTGGCAATAGGATAACATAACAAAGGTTTATTTTAGTCTTTTATCCTTCCTCGATTACTCAAAAAAGTTCACACTCGCTGAATATTCAGGTTACCAACAGGCCGAGAAGTTTATTTCTTTCCCTTTTTTGTTATCGATCTGCGAGAAAGAATGACTTAAACTTGAAGCTTTGATGTTACTGCAAATCAGGGACATTTTCAACTAAGTACGTCTAAACCTCCATCTTGATTCAGTTTGTCTTTTTCGCGTCATTCAGGGACTAGCCTTCAGAATCCCATTAGAAATTCTTGAAGCCATACCCAAAACAAAACTTATTTTGTAAGTAAAAAAAACGATCATTCGTAAGTTATTTTATAGTTAGTAGGCTGGTTGTAATCTTATAAAAAAAATGGTCATTTGAATTTAATATGCACTGAGTTGACTAAAGGGAAAGTATGACACTTACTTGTGAGGAGTAATGTAGTTTTATTTCGCTAAAAAAGCAAGGCCAGGGCAGTTATTATAGTAGTTGCACATCATTGTGCTTGGGTATAGTTCAAATTTATTTATAACCACTAAGCAATTGTATAATGATAATTTTGCCCCATTTATTTGATTTAATTGATGTGATATATAATGTTATGAGTTATGTATGAGTGACCCCAATCTTTAAAATATATTCTATCAATTTCTTAAAGCACTTAATTTCTTTTCAGGAAAAAAATGTAATAAAATAATTACTTTATTTAAAATAGATTGTAAATGTGTTAAGGAGAAATAATTTATGTCACATTGTACATACCATGCATTTGTATTACACAAATACAACTCACTCTTTGTTGTTGATATTGTAGTTTCATGTAGTTTTGTCAAATATACTAATCCATCAAGTACCAATCCTAAAGTAAACATGGTTTCTTTATTGTTTTTTGAGTTAACAGAAAACCCCAGTCAGACAAATCTAGACAGATTTTGTAAATACTAAACTCCATTGCCACAGCAATTTTTTACAGTTATACAATTCGGTTAGCAAAAACCTTCAAAATGTGTATTTGTACCTTTCCCATTTTGTAGAGAAATTATAAAATGATTATGTTGTACAGGACCCAGCTGAAGTAGCAAGTTGAGTAAGACAAGGTGATTTATAGCGGGTTTTAAGCATAGCCATACTCGAGGATCAAGAATACTTGAATGACTTTCAGAGCTTAACTTACGAATAAAAGGTGCTAAGCTCTGACGTTATGCTAGCAGTTGATAAGCAGAGGTTTGCAATTAGACACTAAAAAAAGGTTAAAAAAGTGCAAATTCCTGCTTCTTTTTTTAAAGGCTTCCCTAGTTTTCCCGAAGTATGGTATGCTAAAAATGGAATTAAAAGGTTAGATACTGTAAGTAATGTAATGTACTGAACGCAGTTTATTTGAAAGCTGTTCATTATATCATTCCTGTTATTGCTAAGATGTGGGTGTTTTTAATAAAGGTTATATTTATTTAATGCACTTTGATTTGTTTCTCAACTTAATATACATGCCTTCCTTGATATACACCTTCTTCAAATGGAAAGGTAAGTTTTAAGTAAAACGGGGCAAAGAACGTAATGTTTACAGCACATGGATATTTATTCTTTCAAATGAATAATATATTTGCTTAGTACAAAAATAAATGTGGTCTTAATAAAATAAAAAGCTAAATTGAGAGCGATGGGTCACATGACATAAACTTAACATGCAACTTGAGTTGCTGAACACTTTTTAGAAAGTGGAAATGATTACAAGATTTGAGCCCAAAAAATACACAAATTCTCTAAAATTGAAATCAACAGTAGCCCTGTGATCAACTTAATTATTTTGCAAACATCATTAAATAAAATATATTCCATGTATTCTGCAAGCCTAAAATAAAGTTGAGTTTAAAACAAAATATTCCAACGGTTATTTTACCTTTCAACCTTAAAATGACATGGTTTTGAAATTTGGGCATTTCAAAATGTCATTTTAGTTATTATATTGTCTTATATTAAACGTTGGCAGGAACAAAACGGAGACCACAGCCTCTCTGCATAAATGTGGACGGAGTGCTTACAACATGAGTCGAGCATGGGAAGGTCTTAAGTGGACCATAGGTTTCGTTGTTTTGGCACCATCTTGAGGATGTCAGAAGCCCTTTAGAGAAAATGCCACTTGTCCACTGTACAAGGGAATACATGTATAAAGGCAAAAACAAGCACGAATATGAAAAAAATATTTGCTTCTGCTTATAAAATGTCAAATATTGTTAAACCTTATGCGCAACATACGGTTTGTTATTTTGGGGAGACGTACACTTTTTTCAATATAAAAGTGAAAAACAAGAAATGGCGTATAACGGCATGCTCTGAGATTTTCCCGTTAGAAAAGTAGTCTTTGGTCATGTACAGCCAGTTGGACGAGTATATTGGGCATAATGCAGAAAAATATCTTAACCGCATCAGGAGATTGAGCTCCATCGGTACAGAACACAGCATGCTTAAGCCTCTAGAAATACATTATTACTTTCCCTAGCTGTTTTGTTTTGCCTGTGTGTTTTAGAGCTCAAACTTTCAGACTTTAACGATTTCAATCAATATTCCACAAAACAATCTGCAGATGAATCAACACAACTATTAGTTGTACAATAGTGAATAAATCGTATTTTTTGGAAACTAAAATTGTTAAGAGTATTTGCATCACCGATAGGGACGGTGTCAAGTGTGCAGTTATTTTAGACACTTCACGTTATCTTATGAATAATCTAACTAATCATGTAACTTTAGTAGTTACCTCTAATTGACATGGCTTCTCTTTTGCGGTGTTACATAATACATTTTCAATAGTAAAAACTTTTTAGTGTTTTCTGTAAACTTACCCCCAGGAGACAAAGGAAGGGCTTTACTCAACGCAGGAGCCTAAGAGAGCACCAAGGATAAATATTATTGACTACAACATTCAAGTGGCTGGGGGTAAGACTGGAGAGCAGCAGAAGATTTTGAAAAGAATCAACCCAAACCCCCCACCCCCTATGTATCTCTGCCATTGAGAAGTGTTGCATTCAAACACCTTTGGTGAAGCTATTGCTAACGCTGTGTGTGCAAATGTGATTGACAGGCAAGATGGATTACCGAACCAATCAGGGAAGAAGAGATGCACTGATTGCTCCGAATTGAACCAGGAGTCTAAATTTGGCGTAGTCGGAGTCAACCACAAGAGATATTTTCAGAGCATTTAACTAGCTTTATGGATGGCTTTGGTGTTTCTTACAAATTACACTCCAGATTATAGCTCGTAAATCTTACCTACAGCTTCTTTTAGGACACAGATGAATATAAACACTTATGTATACTGTATATTCATTCATCTTACCGATTCAACCACCTTTCTGGCGTCCTCCGAACTGCATGTGAAGGGGCTCTCACAGACAGAAGTATTTTTACTGTTATCAATGAAAAACAAAAATAAACCACCACCCCCACTCCAAAATACAAAATCTAAAATGACTTGCATTTATCAAGTTCCATTGACATATCATACATTTATAACAGGGCTACATATACCATGCATGTGAATATAAATAGTGATAAATATAAATGCATACACTCACCATTCTATATCTCCACTGTTAGCGTTCTTCTGCATGAGAGCCTTCCAGTGCTCATGAGTGGATTTAATTATCTCCATGGCAAAATCCTTAACAAAATGTCCAATAATCGATGGAGACAGAACAGTTCAAACATGTTTTGTACTGCCTTTTGTTGCATAAAATCCTCATGCCATTTAGCATGAGGATGAATAAATGAATGCATAAAAACATAAAAAGAGCCTATAAATCAATAACTTTAAATCAATATTGAACAGCAGAGTTGACCTACCTTGTCTTTAAACTGTCCTTTGAAGGCAAATTGGTTTTCAGGCTTTCCGTCTGGCACCTTGTATCTTTTGAACC
>OMKX01055248.1:0-12853 GCA_900302425.1 Brosme brosme
TAGAAGAAGGAATCAGGGGGCGCGGCGGCGGGAGAGAGAGAGAGGGCGAGCTGCACAACGCGGCGAGGCGGAGCAGACAGGTGGAGAGCCATCCAGGGATGAAGCCGGGGACAAAGCTAGTCTTCCCCGCACTTGATTTAATCTGCCGCCGCTCCACCTCCCCGTCCCGCCTCATCTCTCCTCCGCCTCCCCTCCGTGTCTCCGCTCCCCGCCTCCTCTCCTCCATCCTCCTCAACGCGCCTCCTCTTCACATTTCCTCTCCTCCCCTCCTCTGTTCTCCGCCTCCTCTGCACCTCCTATTGTTTGGGCCCCGTGTTATGAGGATACCCGGGCTGCGCCGCTGACGGGGTTCCTCTACGTACACCGCCCAGCCAGAAGCAGCTGATAGTAGAATTGCACCAGCGCCGCACCCCAGGAGGCCTGGAGGTCCTTTTACATTGGACGCGATTGTTTGTTGCAATTTCTTTAAAGTGAAAAAATAATTACAAATCATGGAGCTGAATGGGACTGTACACATATGATGTGATTTCCTTTTTGCCAAAGGCAACATTAATTTAACTCGCACCGGGGTCGATTTTTTTTTTTACAGTTGTAGCCTGCAAATATATCAGTGGTCGCTGTATGTTTCTCAAGACACAGTCCCCTTATTGCATCCAGATGTAAATGTACAGTGCTAGAGTCTCCTTATCTGAAGGTTGTGAGTTCGAGCCTCACAAGGGGGATGTCTTTTAAACGGTTCATGCTCATTCAAACAACGAATGTGTGCGTTTAGTTGCGTTCCTATGTGGCTGCTTATACATTGCAATTAGTATCTGCAATTTATTTGAGAAGCATTTTCATATTTGTTGAAATTGCCTTTACATCCCGACAGCAATCAATTGATCAAATGCCCAGACAAAGACAAAGAATGCCTGTAATTATTAGTTATTATTACTGTTTTTCACTCTGCCCGCGGACTCCGCCGGTGCACTCATTGTGCATGAACAGAGTCTTCTATAAGGCTTCTATAAGACCTATAGCTAAAGCCGGCCAGCTAGTCATGTGCTGTTGCCGTGCCTTTGGAGGGTGGCCATAAGGGAGGGGCGGGACTTTCCAGTTGGATGCTTTCAAAATCTAGCTTTCGCTGTCTGGTTTCTCCAAATTGCCATTCCTAGTTTTAGGCCTGAAGAAGAAGCGATGCACATTATGTAAGAGATAATCGCCGACGAGGTGTGCTGCTAGCGAAACATAATGCACCAAACGGGGCTAAGAACGTTGGCTAAGAACTTTGTTATTTTTTATGGCAGCACAACTAAGAGTGGATTATCCTGCTTATACCATGGCCACTTGTGAAACCCTAAAATATAACGGGGGTTCATTCAAATGTATGGGCGATTGTCTTAAAATAAATTGTAAGGGTGTGCATTATTTTTCCACATCAGTGTGCTACTAATCCAACAGTAACAACAATGGTCAAATACAACTTCCGACCAGATGTTGCCATGACAACGTAAGAACGATGTGCTCAAAGCGCCATGGAAGAATACTTTGATTTTGCAGATTAATTTGATCAAAAAACAATCACGCTATAGATGGAAGTAACATATCTAGTCAATGTTTGTAACTGTTGCATAAGCAGATAAAGGACTCCAGGCTGTCGTTGCCGGAAAATACGACGTGATTGTGACATTTTTTTTAATCACGGGACAGCCTGTCGTGGTTTATTCCTTGCATAGCTGTCATATATATATACATATATATAAATATATATATATACACATAATGTGTGCTGCTTCTTCAGCTCACATTCAGTACACCAAATACAAAGAAATGCAGCGAGGATATGTAGATGAGGCTCAACAGTTAAATGATAAATTAACTGCCTTTTTATATAACGCTTTTTCTAGCCAGTGGCAACCCAAAGCGCTTTTACAAGTATAGCCTACATTCACCCATTCACACACACATTCACACACCAACAGCGGTGTCAACCATGCAAGGCGACAACCAGCTCGTCGGGAGCAGTTAGCGTTGGGTGTCTTGCTCAGGGACACCTCGACACTCAGCTAGAAGGAGCCGGGGATCGAACTAGCGCCCTACCGGTTACAAGTCAACCCGCTCTACCCCCTGAGCCACTGCCGCCCAGTTCTCAGGGGTGTGATCGTTTTGTAGACCTCTGTAACCCTATGTATAACCAACCTACGTTGGGCCGCTGTCCCAAGTCTTCCCTGTCTGAATGGAAGACACACATGTTTTCTTGCGAAGGTGGGGGTGCTGGGAGCGTTCCCTCACACCGCTGCACTGTAACTCAAGGCAGCAGGAAACGGCTGTTTAGTTTAGTTTATTAGGATCCCCATTAGCCATTACACTTGGCAACAGCTACTCTTCCTGAGGTCCACATTTAACAAGACAAACATACAATAAATCAACAATACACGAAAACAGGATAAAGAAGAAGAGAGAACAGATAACAAAAAGAAAACAAAAAACAAAAACAATGGACAATTATGACATCATCTGTGATGTTAGGGTTATGGACGGTTCAAGTTGTGCTGAGGCGAAGATGCGACACATGGGCCTCGGCAAAATAACATGATGGGGGGGAAGGGACCCATGGATCAAACCATTGTGTTTTCAAGGGGGTGGACGCAAATCGGCAGTGGCGCTGAGATCTCTTTCTCTGTTTTCTCTCTCACGCTCTATCACTCTCTTTCTCTTGCTCCTCCTCCCTCTTTTGCTCCTACATCTCTCTCTCTTGGTGTGCTCTCTCTACATCTCTCCACCTCTCTCTGTTGCATTCTCTTGCTCTCTTTCTCTCGCTCTCTCTCTATCTCGCTCTCTCTATCTCGCTCTGTGCTGTCTCTTTATCTTTCTCTCTCTCTCTCTCTCTCTCGCTCACTTCGTTTCTATATTTCTTTCTGTGTCACCCCCCCCTCCCGCCTCCCTCCCGCCGTGTGGTTCGGGGGGGAGGTGATCAGGCCTGACGTCTCCCGCACTCGTGTACACGGAGGCCCTGTGTGCGCTCGACAGATGCGTCCACACACACACACACACACACACCGTACCATTACATTAGCGCTCTGTCCATTCCTGTCTCCTCACATTCTCTCTGATCCGGTGCTCCTCTACGAGACCGTGTTAGCCTCCAACTGATGCAGAAACACATTGATCATGCGGCTTTTCTTACACACTCTGTGTGTGTGTGTGTGTGTGGCGTGGTCTGTGCATGTGTGAGGGTGTGTATCCGTGTGTGTGCATATATTTGCGTCAGTGTCTTATTTGTCCGCGAGCCGCGAGTCGACGTAGGTTGAATTGCGTAGCGGCGTTTCAATGAGCAGCCAATCAGATGGCACAAAAGCCTGAGGCGCTGGCATGTTATTTTTAACCCTGACACTCGGAGTTCGCATTCACTGCTTTTTCAAAGTAAAAGAGGGAGAGAGAGAGAGGGAGAGAGAGAGAGAGAGATAATGTTATCTTACATACCTGGTGCCTCTGTAATGGAACACAGAATACACTGATAAAATGATGTGTGTGTTTGTGTGTTTGTGTGTTTTGCTTGACTCATCCCTGTGCAAATGCTTACCTTCTCTTCTGTCCTAAGGAGCTGAACGCGCTGCAGCCCAAAGAAGGTTTCCGTCTGTGGCTGACCTCCGAGGTTCACCCAAGATTCCCCCTCATACTCCTGCAGTCCAGCCTGAAAATCACATACGAGGTACGCACTCACGCCCACCAACACGCTGATGTGACGCACGGTTGTTATACACATCTCCACAAATACAATGGCAACGCTGTTTTACAGCATATGCCTGCATCTGGGCTCCAGAATATATTATTCATCAAATCATGGGACCTGTGTGTGTGTGCGTCCATACATAAAATCATATGCAGTTCTATACGTGCATATCATGCATCTTCTTGTGTCGTCTGTGTGATTCAGTAGTTATTCCTGGGCCTGACAGACATGCTAAAGCATATAGCCTGTAGCGTGTTATTGAAGTGTGCTATGACGCGCAATGTATTTCCTAAGGGAGTTGTGCTCTGGGGTTAGCTGCTTCACTAGCCAAGCATGCTGCAAGCTAAGCCTAACCCTTTCAAGCGCAAACACACACACACACAGACACACACACACACACACACACACGCACACACGCACGCACGCACGCACACACGCACACACGCACACACACACACACACACACACACACACACACACACACACACACACACACACACACACACACACACATACCAGCATTGCTACAACACAAACTGAAATAAAACAAATAAAATGCATACGTTGGCAAATGTTTATAGCATTACATCTGTCCCCTGCCAGTTAAGATAAATATGGAATATATTTATGTAGGAATATAGAAAAACGTATATTGGGCGAAAATACAGCTCACGCTTTTCTTAATAAATGCAGTAATTGAGTGGTTATTCAGCACTTATTAGGCTGAATTAATAGTATTTTGAAAGCCATCTCTGGCGGCAGCGCTAGGTGGCACTGTGGATTGTATTGTAGATTTACAGTACAGTGATCTGGCCAAAAGCCCTCTCTGAAGTCTCCTCTGAAAGTCTCAGTAAGAGGAAACGACTGAAGAAAAGAAAGCAAGATACAAGGTACATTTTTCACAATCACGTTTGCCATCCTTTTCCAAACCCAACAACTATTTTGTGTGTCAAAAAAGCCTCTGGTTGTGGAACGTGTTTGATGTGGGTGCACGTGCGGGCAGCATCGTCATCAGAAGAGTCCTGTTTGTAGATAGCGCGTTTGGCTAACGAAGCTAGCCGGGCTAGGCTAACGTAGCTAGCCTAGCTAGGGAAGCTAGGCCACAGTGTGGATGAAGACGTGTCTAAACGATGTGTAGAAGTTGAGCCGTAATATATGTCGGGTTGTGTTGGGAGTGATGTAAGATTATCTTTAACCCAATAACACATTTACTATAACACTTGGTGTGAGGGTATTAAGTGTGAAGTTGAACTCAAAACTGAATTTTAAACTAGGACTACTGTTAGCTTAAGCCTTTAACGTTGTGTGTTGGGCTGTAACAGAACATATAGGGATCGTGCATGAACACAATGCCCCCGCTATTCCTTAGTCAACCAATATGTGTGAGATAGTCGTTACCTTTACAGTTGGACAAGAGCCACTTCAACAGTACCTAGTCAGCGAAGCCATCGATATCATAACCTATTAGAAAGGGCTTTTTTTCAGGTCTTCTCTAGGTTCATCACAAATAAATATAAAGTGGTCGTACCAATTGCACCACCATGTGACTGGTGTTCCGTTCATATATTGATATTCAAGGTCTTGGAACAGTCTGTAATCTCTCGATGCTTCATAGCTAAGGGTCATGGCTCGTGGGCAGCAGAAGATCCAGTCCCAGCAGAAGAACGCCAAGAAGGCTTCAGATAAGAAGAAGGGCACGATGGCTGACCAGAAGTCAGCAGCGATGGCAGCTCTGATCCACACCTGCCCTGTCTGCAGGGTGAGTGCTGGCTATAGTGTTTTTGGCTGCTACTGTGCTGTTTCATGACTTTGTTTTTGCTCTGCGTTAACGGTCTGTTTCTCTTATTAAGAATCATTATAGTCATTCATTATAGTGATATTATAATGTTGTTGATCATGTTAGCTATTGAGGTTTTCACTTGGTATATCTGTGTATTCAGTTTATCTCCCTGGTTGCAAGCAGTTTGTGTCTGCCCACAATATATAGAAAGAGGAATATAAAAATAAGTTTGACGTTAATGTCAGCTCTCGCTGCTGATGTTTCTTCAAGTGTTAATGAACCTCCAGTTTCAAAAACTTCCCTACGGCATTTCAAAAAATCCCTGAGTTGTAGGAAGGAGGAGGGAAGTGTTATCCCCATGGTTACGACCCACACTGTCTTTTTGATACTTTTTATAATCTCGTACATGTCATTAAGTGTGCTTTTATAATGAGCGGTGTAGTGCCACACAACGGGCGCTATCCTATAAGTGTATCCTTATCTCGGACGCACCCATCAACATCAACTGCTCGGACCTCCTGCTGTTAAAATATTTGTCCGTTCTTTTTTAAAGATATGACGCAAAAACACAAATGTAGCGTCTTGAGTTATTTTCTGAGCATTTTCTGCGTGTTTTCCTGATGCTGGAGGGGAGTATCCACCTGCAAGCACGGCGTGCTTTGTGTGATTGGCGTTCGTTTACTACCAGCCATGTCACCGTACATTGTCAGCATTGGTTGGGATGAAATACACATTCAAATCTGTTGAGACTCACTTTGATGCTCCTTCTAAAAGTATCCGTGATCGCTATGGTAATTTATCTGGGTGTTCAATACAATGCGCAATTTGCGGCTGATGCCGGGCCCAGAGGGATTTAGTGGTTAATAAACCAACCCGTTCATCCACGTCAACATGATCAAGTGGTGCTCTGCATAGTGAATTAAAACGCGCCCGGTGTTCTCCCTCCAGACACAGATGCCGGACCCCAAGACCTTCAAGCAGCACTTTGAGAGCAAACACCCCAAGTCCCCCATGCCCCCGGAGCTGGTGGACGTCCAGGCATAGCGGAGCCGCAGGCTGGAGTCCCCTGCCCCAGTGATGGGTAAGAGAGACGCCTCGTGTTGATGAAACAAACAGCAACTACTGGCGCTTGTCAGGGCGCAGGGGCACAGCTGGTTGTATATTTAACTGCAAATTTGACCTCTATACCTTCTTCCCCCTCGTATGGAATGAACTCCCTGAGGGGTATTTAATTGATTGATCAGTTTCATTGATGAATGCCACTTTTGATTATTTCATCGCCTTGCTTCAATATAACTTGAAATAAAATAAAAATATAACTTATTTATTTGCATTCTTTTTTTCATCCTTACAGATACACAATGACGAAGACTTGAAGGAAGACCTAGACCCCGACGGTGACTACTGGGACCCCTGTGTTTATTAAGATCATGGACAGAATGGCTTTATTTGGGGGGTGATGATGCATAGGTTGTGTGTGGGTGCATGTTGGGAGAAGAACACTATTGATGGGGGAGGAGAACACCAGCACCCGTTTTATTTTTTATTTGTCTTTTGAACAAAACAGCTTATCTGCTTTGTGTTACACAATATTCCAGAAAGAACAGAACGGTTACTTTTGCCTGATACTGCTAATGACTGAGCACAAAGCGAACAGCCGCCACACCCCCTTTAAGACATATTTCCACTTCTCCCCGCAATGGCTACAGCGACGCAGCTGTCGGCCCAAAACACATCATTACGGAGGCGTGTCATGTTTGTGTTTGAGTGAGTAAGAACATTGTCATTTACCCTGTATCAAGAACCCGGACTTGCACAGCAAACCACTAGCTGCAGTCATTGTGCTTTTTTTGTTTTTTTGAATAATTAAATACAAGTTGTGGATAAAACAAAGATCACCCATGTTTGAATGTTTTTTTTTGCTTTTTTGGACCAAGGCTTTCAAGGCCGATCAACACGAAAAAAACGGAGGCTCTGGCTCCGCTTTGCTTCCTTCCTGTCGGTCATGCCTCGCCCAACAGTACCTCGTCACTTCTTTAGGGAATGGGGCGTTGCTCATCCATGCCTACCTGTTGCAATGTTAAAACACCCTGTGTCAGGCACCCCCCGCTACCCACCCTTTCCCCAATTTACTGAGGTTACTGATTTTCTAATGGGCCTCATTCTACCAGCGGCCATCTTTGTTCTGGCCATTAGGTGAATGAGGTTCGTGCTGCAAGACTGAGGGATAGAATGTCAGGGTGACTTAGGCCACATTCAGGACTCCATGCGTAACGAAAAAAATAAATCCATTGTTTCCAGAACTATGCATGTATCCCTCCTGATACATGCTCTCTTGTGGTCTCTAAATCACTATTTCAACTGTAATTTGAGTTCACGGCCGTGAACTGAATGTTTAGGATGACATTTCAAGCCAATGCCAAGACTTTGTAGCCGTTTTGGTCTTTTATATATCTATATATAGGTATTTAAATACAGAAACTTGCGCAGCATCATGCGAGTGAAGTATAAAAGGCTTACTAATTAGTTTCCACTGCTGATGTATTTTTTGCTTTTTACCCTTTTCAATAAACAGCATTGTATTTAAAGTAACACAACAATGATGATGTTTTATTTATGACTTTACAAAGCACCTTTTTGTAGTAGTGGGACAGCTGATCATAATTTTGAGGTGTATTACGCCTTTTAAAATGCAATGTTAATGAATTTGGAAACACGCCGCGTTTTATTCAAACCCCTTGAATGTGATGGGGAAGGTAAAAAGAAAAAATCCTTTCTCAATTCCATCATCGCTCTGATTTAAAAGAGTATCTTTATTAATCCCAGACAGGAAGTTCTGGAATCTTAGTGACTGAAGTCAAATGTCATATACTAGCATGTATAATCAAGTTATTCTGAGTGAAATGTGAAAATATATACAAAATATAGCCTGGAATCAAATATTGGGAAAAACATAGAATTATTGTTTTCTATTAGCAAAAACTTAGAACAACACAAATTTGGTCTATTCAACCAAACAATGTTTTTTCCTGGAACGAAAGTATCTGTATACACCCTTATATTTACAGTATTAAGACAACATTTATGTTGAAGGCTCCCCTACTCAGTGGAAACCATATGATTATCAAATAAAATCTGAGACGTCACCAGAATATTTGGTGAAGTCATGTATATGGTGGCTATAACAACTAAGCAGATTGGAGGAAGTATTGCTTTCACTTGAAACATGAATTGGATAGCTTGGAGGGTAGACTTGAACACACAAACAGCATCCTGTCTCAGCACACAATACAGTGATAAATGGTCCACTCTAGCTTAAGGGCAATATCTTTAAATGAACTAAATCAGCTTTGGAAAACATAGCAGCACATATCCTAAATAAATCTTCAAGGCAGCTATGCTAAGCATGAAGTACCGCTCTTCATCAAACACGCTATTAAACAAACGGAGAGTCTGACCTTTGACCCTAGAGCTCCGATCCAATCTTTCCAGATGGTCACAAGAGAAACACCTGGATCAGATAGAGTCCACGTCTTAATGAGGATTTTAGGATTGCATTAACACGGGAATGATCCTATCCTACCCTGTATTGGAAGATGACAGATTGCGTAGGCAGCATGCCATTATCCAGCTGTTTATACATCATGTTCAGGGATACATTACCCTACTCGAGGAATTTATAGTCAAAATAAGTACTAATTAGACTCAAACCTACACCATGTGGCATTTGCACTGCCAGGGGATTTTTACCTATGTCAATTAAAGAGTTAATTTGAGAAAAATGCTTGGAAAATCTCAATTCTCTGAGCTTCATTACAGAGGGCCTCCTAACGGTACGCTAAGAGGTGAAGAGCAGGTGCCTCCCCTCAACGGGTTAAGTGCTTCAAAGAGTAAATGGGTTTCATTATAATTACCATTATAAATCATTTCACCTCATTTCAGCCCGTACACCAACCTTTAAAGAACATACACCGAACGCTCCTGCTACTGGGGGCTGGGGGTGGGGGCGTGGTAAGGTATCATAGACATCCGCAGGTCTTCACCACCATGTTGCGGTGCTTCTTGAGGATGACGTTGTTGTGCTCGTCGTAGAAGAGCACCGAGATGGGACTCAGTTTGGTGGGCGCGCAGCACGCCTTGGGAACCTCCTCGGGCTTCAAGAGATGCACCTGAGAGAAGCACATTACGTGTCACAAAAAGATAGTGTCACTTAGGTGAAACAACTTTTATTTTGGTAGGAGGAACTGAAATTATCTTGCAGTGGCCATAATGTCATTTTATGGCTTCAGGCTGTTTATTGCATTTTAAATGAAGACGCAAGTTTCATGCCCACGTTGCAAACCTGGCAAAAAGGGAACTACCCAAAATCGCCCTGAACAAACTGCCTAGTTTGTTATATTGTTTGCCATACCACCTTTATTGACCCAAAACCAAACCAAAACAACGACACTTTTTGCTCGTAAGTAATGTTGCTCTAGGATTGTCCTGTGATTGGTGGATTGGCTGGGTACAGACCACTTGTTGGATGAGGGCGTGGTTGGTAGCGTTCATGCAGGAGCCCAGAGGGTAAAGACATTCCCCATCACAGTAGTAGGCAGAGTAGCCGGTAGGGGCCAACACCCAGTCCTGAAAGAAGTACAGGTAAAGTGCTGCTACCGTCACTATGAATGAATGATATGTATTAGGGCTTCATTTAGTCAATATCAGCGCTTACGAAGAACAACTAAGAAGGTCCAGTTATATGACAAACAATGACTGTGGAAAATATAGTTTGATAATAACAATCAGACCCACCTTCCAGCCGAGGTCGCTGAAGCTGACGTAGAGTTCGTGTTTTTTGCACGCCTGGCGCCCGCTGTTGGAGTGGCTGTGATCTGACCAATAGACATGCAAACATCCGTTTCATTTTCCATCCATGCTAACGTTGCATTTTAAAAGTGCTTTGATTTAAATTCTCACTTAAGCATTAAAAGTCTGTACTTTGCATAAGCTGTGATACAGTGAAACATTGAGATGATGTGTAGTAATATTGGAAACATTTCAGAATCTGAATGAATTTGATCATCTCACTGCTAAACTGTTTCCACTTTACAAATTCACAAAGAATCAAAGAAATAACGTTTATTCCACTAGTTGATTTTCTTTGTGCTGATGACCAATGGTGAAGAACGATGGCTAACCACCAGAAGAGAAATATTTTACTATCACATGTCAATGTTAATTACCGTACCATGTATGCTGGGGACGGGAAGGTCGTATTTGTGTTTCTTCTTGCGGGGGTTTGGTTTAAGAGCACGCGGTGGGCGACAGGGAATCTGGCTGGCCCTGAAGAAGGTCACCATGAAGGGCTGCTTGGAGCGAGGGCCCCGTCGCCCCACCAAACCGATCCAGCCCGCCGACAGGGAGCGATCTGCAGGGTCACGGTTTGAAATACATCCTTAAACCTGCACTATGTAAGTTATCCCATGAGCGTCTCTAGTGGCTCGAGTTGCAGCCACAGTTATAGCTATATCGTTATCCCCGTTAAATATATCTATCATTTTCTGCAAAGTGGACCAGAATAAGAGGATTTATAGAGAACAATTCCCTGGAGGAGTGACTCCTGGATAGTGCACGATATAGTGCACCATTAGTGCGCCGATTCCAACACGGCACTAGTTTAGCACCAGACCCACCTTCCTCCGTCTCCACGTAGAGCCGTATGCCCAGGTTGCTGCGCGGGTGGAGGAGCCAGCGGTTGGAGGCGGAGGTGACGTCAAAGGCCAGCCACCCTTCCTGGCCAGCAGGGACAGACTGGATGTCCAGCAGAACCAGTTCTGGCTCTCTGGGAGGGAACATAGAAACACAGGAGGGGAAAGTCAATTATTGGTTTGCATTCATTACTATAGGGGCCTAAAAACGGATGTCTTACAATTGTATGGAGGACACCCTTATTGTTTCCTAATTGAATCCTAATCAACTCCTAACTGAATCCTAATTGGGCATTGAGAAACACATCCACAGCAATGTGTGGACTGGGCCGACATACCAAATAATAACCTATCAACATAGCCTGTATGAAAAAAAATCCAATTGCGTTTTTAATTGACACCGTGCTCTGAACTCAACCCACTATCCACCCATCTCTGAAACGCTCTGACCTGTGTCTGTTTTCCCGCTGGATCTCGTAGACGGAGATATGGAGCGTGCGGTTGGCCCGCTGGCCCATCGTCAGGGTCTTGTAGATACGAAACTCTGCGGCGGTCACGGTCTCCCCCTGGGGGAGGGGGGTGAGGTCGAAGCGGAACTCCTTCCAGTAGGGGCGGGGCTGCAGCAGGTCCCTCTCCTGCTCCACTGATGGAGGAAGAGGTGATTCAAATACAAATACACATTTTTTTGATGGAGTATACACATGTATATGATGATGTGTGCTCTAAATGTATATTGATATACAGTATTAATATACATGGGAAAATCCGAAATTGCTATTAAAGGTTTGGTTATGGAAAAATTGGACGTTGTAGGCTATAATGTAGGCGTAGCTATATCTTACAGGTTTATCTGTACATTAACGTGTAATGTTTTTCTTAGACGTTTCACCATCTGACCACAAGGTGGCGGCAAACACTTCTCAAAACTGAAAGCTGCATTATTATACATCCATGAAAACATAGATCTTTTTTTCTTTTGCTTTTTTTCACTCCAGTTGACTCAAGAGCTAGGCTGTAGATACAGTACAACAAGGGCCCCCCCTGCAATTAGTTTGTTTATTGCCGTTCTGTGTAAACACGAATGCTTGGTGGAATTCCTTATCGGGTGGGATGTCATAAACTTACTGTCTAATAAAAAGTTGTTGTCAAACAAAATGCGATTCCCCTGCCGAAACCAGGGATTCACTCACAACAAAATGCCAATATTAAGGTTAGCCTACACTACAGTAACACATCCTCCATACACTGACTAAAGCAGAGTACAGTGTCTTTACCCCACATACTCACACACACACACACACACACACACACACACACACACACACACACACACACATAGGATAGCAATCAAATAGGCTATAATCTAGCATATAAGCAATCGCTCCATTAATTAGTTATTCAGTGTTTCATGTATTTATGCTTATTATTACTTTTCTATTGACCAAAATTGTGACTATCTTGTGTTTTTGTGGCTCAGCATCAGCAGCAGCACTTGCCTCAACTACGAGCGTGTAGTAGGCAAAAAGCGCGGCTCCTTTAAATGGAAAAGCAAGATCGCAAGAGCGATATGAGCTGTAAATATTGTTGACAGCGTTGCGTTTTGAGCTATTCTGCGATTTTGCATCTTTTACAGCTTTTGGTGTGAACGTACAGTAAGACAGCAAAGGCACT
>OMKX01055311.1:0-10576 GCA_900302425.1 Brosme brosme
CAATTACAAGATCTTAAGGGATTAATGATTTGATGACTACTATGTTGGCTGAAATAGTTGTTATCCTGAAAAGCCTAAACAAACTTTCACAGGTTTTGTATCCAGGCGTCACTTAGTCAAGGCAGTCAAAGTTAAACCAAACAAACAAATGTATAGTAGGCCATACATAATAGGCATAATCAATAGCCAATAGCCTAGCAAGTTGGTTGTGTAAATAAATGAATAAAATGAATTAAGTGTTTCCAAATATTGGTGTTTTTATATATTTGTTCCACAAAAAAATTACTCATAAGCTCAAATAAATAATTCGTAAATAAATCACATATTCAAAATATTTACCAAAGTCCCTAAATCATATTCACATTGCAAACCTGCACACAAATTAATGTCTGCAGAAATCCATCCTTACAGATTGAAACACGAATTACATAAATCCAAAGAAAGTGCGTTCTAAATGTTGCTGTTTTTTGCAATATTAAAGGCACCAAGGCAGCCAACATTATGCTCTAATTACTTGCATTAGCACGGCACGGAACGAATGAGCAGATCAAATGTGGCGTGCAGCCTACATTGTCGCAGTTCTACTGCGCATGCGCTAAATAATAAGGCGAAAGGAATATATCTACTGCTTCATACAGATATTTGAGATAAGCTTCATGGGGTATTTATTTTTTCATTGTTTGTAGTCTCACTGTAATGGGTATACTTTAGTTACCAGCTGTTAGGTTTATTGTTTTCTTCTAAAGCCATATAAGACACAGCTAACACAATAGCAAACCTAGCTCACTGAGTTTGACGTGTAACATGTAATAATTCAACGACCGCGAGTCGTTTACCTATACACTCACACATTTGAGATACAACACTTCCCTGCCAAGTAGGCTACTTGCACTGCCTTATCACAACAAAAGAACCAACGAAGGATATCGACAATCAAACGGTAGTCACAATCGATCGTGAATGCCTTATGGATTCCCTGGTCTCGGAAGATATGGAGGGGATCTGTGTTATGCCAGACATGACCATTAAGACCGAGCAGTCGGTGGGCGCGATACCGGAGGATGCTGGTACCCAGAATGTGGCCATGGGGATCAAGTTCATCCTCCCCAACCGCTTTGACATGAACGTCTGCTCAAGATTTGTCAAGTCCCTCAACGAGGAGGACAGCAAGAACATCCAGGACCAGGTCAACTCTGATCTGGAGGTGGCTTCCGTTTTATTCAAAGGTACAACGACCAAGCGCGCATTCTGGAATAGTTTAGAACCTCACAAGCAATATGCGCCCACTTGCTTCGCTCGATCAACTTCACGTATCAGGATATTGTGTCTTCTTTTCCCCCGTCTGTTCTAGCGGAGTGCAATATTCAGACCTCACCGTCACCGGGTATACACGTGCGCCATGTTTACACCCCGTCCACCACCAAACACTTCTCCCCCATCAAGCAGTCAACCACACTCACAAACAAGCATCGTGGCAACGAGGTGTCTTCGACACCTCTACTGGTGCACTGTAAGTATCCGGAGAACATAATTTAGATTTACTTTGCAACGCTAAGATAAGTCCAGCTTTAGCTCAGACATCACTATATCTTTGTTTTCCAGCATTATCTATCCATCAACTGGCTGCTCAAGGAGAAATGGTGTTCCTAGCGAGCAGAATCGAACAAGGTAAGCAGCTATTCATCCAAGTTATTCATTCATGGTTAAACACATCTTCTCGTTGCTAATGGAATTGAATAAACTTAATAAGCTCAATTGTAACCATGGTAATGAAACATTTCGCTTTGTCCTGATCCTGACATGGTGTAGCGGTTTCTTGGAATGTACGGTTTTATGTTGTATTGTAATTTCCCTGTAGAGTAAAATATATTGCATACATGTAAGTATTACACAAATCAAGTGTAAGTAATAAGCAGATCATCTGTACATTAAGGTCAGGTTGCCTCCTATATGTAGACATGTTGCAATGGTAACCATGATGTGTTTTCCCTTCTATGGCCTGTGTGGATCCCAGAGACTGTAATAAACCTACAGGATGAAGAAGGCTTCACACCGCTCATGTGGGCCGCTGCACACGGACAAATAGCTGTTGTTGAATTCCTGCTCCAAAACGTAAGAGACACCTAGGAATCATTTTAATCACAGCGCAGGATTCACTATTCATGTGCTGATTCTTGTCAGTACAATCCCACTTAAAGCTGCTGTAGGCAAGCAACATTTGAGAGTTGTAAAGAGAGTGAGCAGAAAAAAGCAGGAGGGAGCAAGAATTTGAAACTAAACAACCTCCAAAACGTCCCCTCCCTCTCTGCTCCCTCCCTCTCTACATTTCTCCACCAGTGGGAAGTTTTGCATTTCACCCAACTTGTGATTGACATGCAAGATGTATCCTGGAATCAATCAGGGATGAGATGCACTGATGGGTCAGAAATTAGCCGGGATCGGTCTAAAATCAAAATCGCCTCATACAGAGGCAAGTGCAGTCTGCTCGAAACAAATATTGTCAGAGTGCATATCACTCAAAATTGTTGACGGATGGCTCAGGCCATTTCTAACGAACTACACTCAAATAACGGCTCTTAAATCTTAGTACCAAACATGCATGCTGTGCGAATGAGTTTTGTCAGTGTATGGGATTTTTGACCACACTATCTCACTCACAAGAACCTACCTGTTGTGTTCATCTTAGGGTGCTGACCCCAACCTCTTGGCCAAAGGGCGGGAAAGTGCCCTGTCGCTGGCCTGCAGCAAGGGATACACAGACATCGTGAAAATGCTCATCGATTGTGGGGTGGATGTCAATGAATATGATTGGGTAAGGCTCAATTCATCTGCAGATCATTCAACAAAAAGAAGACAAACGCCACCTTTAAGTCAGAGATGTAGCATTCAGCTTGGTATTAAAGGAAGTTATGAGGTGGTGTTCCACATGTGTCCTGTAGTAAGGGGCGGCAGTGGCTCAGGGGGTAGAGGGGGTTGACTTGTAACCGGAAGGTTGCTAGTTCGATCCCCGGCTCCTCCTAGCTGAGTGACGAGGTGTCCCTCAGCAAGACACCTAACCCTAACCGCTCCCGACGAGCTGGCTGTCGCCTTGCATGGTGACACCGCCGTCGGTGTGTGAATGTGTGTGTGAATGGGTGGATGTAGGCAATACTTGTAAAGCGCTTTGGGTGGCCACTAGGTTAGAAAAAGCGCTATATAAATGCAGTTAAATTATCATTATCATTTAGTAACTCCGCCTCTGTGCTTCAGAATGGAGGCGCTCCGCTGCTCTACGCTGTCCATGGGAACCACGTACGCTGTGTGGAGATCCTACTGGGTGAGCAGAAGCTGTTAAGAGAATCAACAAGAGATTGTGATGCATGTTATTGCCCAACGGCATTGAATTTTAAACATCCCCCTTCGGGAGGGAGAAGATGCCTCATAATTACTTGACTATTAATATTTGATTGAATACTTTGTGATGCAGGTCCATATATGCAATATAATGTGGATATCAAATTATTGTACTGGGACTTTGTGTTCCAGAAAGTGGCTCCGACCCCACCATGGAGTCTGATTCAGGATTCAATGCAATGGATATGGCCGTGGCTATGGGCCATAGGAATGGTATGTATGGTACAAATATATACAGCTATATACATGTTGTATGCTATATGTGTGTGGGATGTATATGAGAACAGTAAGAACATTCAAATGTCATTTTCTGAATAACATAAGGTCAATGTTATAACATAACAATAACAAAAAAGGCAGTCCACATTAAAGGCCCTGTTAACACCACAGAACAATGTGCTGTTCTGTCTTCTTGTCTCCATGGATGTTTAATAACCATCTGTAGCCCGTATTTCTATTTGGGACAAGCCATGATTCTCCTATCTCTTCCCAGGCTGATCAGGCAATAGCAAAAGCAGGGCTTCAATAGATATTAGCAGCTGTGATGCATGAGGCTCTACCCATGCTACTACCAAACAGAGAGAAAGACACTCTGTGCTCTTGTCCTTGACACGTCTTTCTCTTTCAGTTCAACAGGTGATGGAAGCCCATTTACTGAAGTTACTGGTGGCGATCAGAGAGTGACTCTGGACAAAACTGAAGTAACAGCTAGTCGTACATGACCTACATCTAGACATGAAGGACAAGACCTGGGCGATACCGAAGAGGTCAAACATTGAAGGATACAATGTTTTTCACTGTGTCGAACAATGGGAAACGCCATTCCTCCCTCACACGACAGACTTTGAAACGTTTGAAAGGCAATACTCAAAGGGCCATAACAGTGTCATTTTTAATTAATTGCCATTACCCAGGATTTCCCCTGCATTGAAGCTCTTGTGCAAAGGTGTGTTGCGTTTATGGTACCTCTTTAATAGCTCTGCTCTATTCACTGATTTAAATAAGGGCATTCAGTGCTTTACTTTCATAATACGGGCAGTACTTTATACTTTAATTTGATCCTGTATTTATTGTTCAATGTGTGACAAGAGCAGAGAGGGTTTTAAATAGGGTAGGATGGCAGCTACTGAAACATAATTTGCCCATAAACTTGGTTCAAATTAATACAAGTCTTTAATGGAGAGCAGTAAAGACTATACCTGCAATGTCCTGAAGAGCATATGCTTAGCCTTTCTCAACCCATGGACATTTTGAGTTTTGAGTTGATAGCGGAAAGACACTGAGCCCACCTCTGGAATCTACATTGTATCCAAACCAATTGGAAGTTGTTTGCACATGTTTTCTTATTTAAAAATGGAGGATGAAGTAGCACATTAAGACCAGGGTGAATTAACCGGAATTCTTCATACAGGTAGCTGTTAAACCCCTGTTTTACCACCAGAGGTAAACTATGTCGCTACAATTCATTTTTAAATGAAGCCGTTTTTGACATCACACCCAGATATCCACCATGTATTAAACAATAGACCACTTATGAAGCGGATCGATTTTGAAACAGCTTGTACCAACCTCAAACCATCAACCTCAAACCTGGGGGTAAAATGGAGACCCTTGCGTTTATGAAAGGGCCCTCACAACAGCACTGAAAAATCGGATTCAATTAATTTGAAGGCGTTTCTCCTTGTTGTGGGATTTTATATCAAAGATTGCTGTGATTTCATAGTGTGCTTGAAAGGAGTCTGATTTATTGAATCCGTCCCAATTTCCAATCAAATCAGTTACGTAAGTTGCATGCTAGTGTGTTGTGGTAAATGTGGGAAGACCCTTTCGTTTGGGTCATCAGTTTGATGTTTGTATGTTTTTTTGCTATACATGCCATCTGTATACCTTTCAGTGCTTTCATGTTACAGAAAATGAAATGCGTATTTATAACTGTTGACATTGCTTTAACCTTTAATATAGTTGTTGACTGGTATACCTTCAGTATTGATAACCTCACAGAGGTGGGTCTTCTTGTAGTATCACTAGTATCACACAGGTGATTAAATTGCACTTTGGTACATTATGAAAAAAATTAAATGGATGTGTGATAAAGGGCACGCTTAGGCCACGTCGACCTGGCCTACTAGTGACCCCACTAGCAGGCCACATCGACCTGGCCTACTGTTGACATTCAGGCCTCACTGTTGGTTAAGTCCACTGCTAAAATAATGTTTTCATTTTACATTTTTAACGTAATATCTGTACAGATGTGGACGATGCAGAGGTGCAATAAGACTTGTTATTCTGAAATGATTGGAGGATGTGAACTCTTGAAGTGACATTAAAAACAAAAAAAACTAGCTTGTCGAGTAAAGCCCTGCAATAGATCAGCCTTCTAGGTAGAAGGCTGCTTCCTGGACCTGGATGAAACAGCAGACACTATAATCATAAGAGGGCTGGGTTTTGGTTATACAGCCAACAATGGTTATTAGGTTATTATAGTATGTCAGATAAATATATATTTCAAGAACTAAACAGCAAGTTGTCTTTCACCCCATCCATACCATATACCACTGAACATTCTTGTGACCTCTACTTGAACGCACTCAATAGAGACATTCAAACAATTCTACTCAATTTCAAATGAGATGGTGCTCGGTTTGTTGCAGGAACTTGTATGAAAGTAAGGGTAAGAAGTAAACAAATGTCAAGGCAGGCAATTGTATAATGACTTGCAAATAAGTTTATTGGTCGTCAGATTTGGGAATACCACCGAAGCACATACTGGAAATGATAAGGTAGATGTACTGTTACTTGTGTGAAGAGGTGGGGCATGCACTAACATCAGATGGTGGTCAGGAACCATTCAACAAAGTATACTGAAGAACGTCCATGATAAATGAATAATACAGAGCTACATCAGAACTTGTTTGTTTGGCTGCATGATCTCTCAAATGGAGAAATGTCAACCAAAGCATATACTATTTGGTAATGACACGGCATTAGTTGGACTTGGGACTCTGAATGAAAACATGATATGAGCGCACCCCCCAACGGATAGACTGAAACGAAAAAATACGGTGAAAAAGGTGCCACAGTACAACTGCAGTTTTTACAAGTTACTTTACACTTATGCAAATATATAAAATTGTCTTGTTCCCAACATATTCCTGTCAAGTCTCAACACTCGGCGAGCTGTGTTGCCTTTAGTTTGCTTCATTCTTTGAAGCCTCGTCAAAGTTCTCAACCAGATCTGAAAGAAAACGTAAATTGGTTTAATTTAGGACCAAGTGGAAAGAAGACATGCACTACTCTCCACTAAAATAGGCACATATTATGTTACAGGTCCCTGAACATGTTTCAGAAATATGTTGATCTGAAACGTAATACCGGCTGTAATCCAACCCCAATCCTGTGCCATTGTACCCCCGGTCTAAGGATTAAGATGAGTTCAGAATTGGGGGGCCCCTCACAACTACTGCAGACAGCTGTGCAAATGTTCACAAGGGGGCTACCAAAGATCGGCCTGAATTGCTCAATGAAATATTAGCAATCTACCATTCCACTTAAATGCTTGGGGGGTGGGGGAAAGATGGAGGGTTAACATGGAAACAATTCAAATTGTCTCAAAATCTCCATTTTTCACAGAGTGAACAAAAGAAACTTGACTCCAATTACACCATAAAAGCGATTGCAGTTCACCATGTGTCGCCGGGCTTCAAACGTTCCGTTATTGAAAAAAAAAAATCATGTGTAGTCATTTGTAACATTGGCGCAAACTTTGGTCTCAGGAAAAGTTTGTGCTGGGATAATTATAATAGCAACCTCATGCGTCTGGCCTATTTTCTCCAGAAAAGAAAAGCAAACTTGGTTTAGGAACTTCCAAACACTCGAGACAAGTTTCAAACATTAACCCTGAAGCCCCATTGTAATCGGTCCATTGATGGATTCCCTCACGGCACGTCGCAAATCAAAAGAAATCAAACCTGCAGCAATTTGTTCATCGACAAGAAAAATACATTGCAAGATGTGGGCCCAGTGTCAACAGTCAAAACTGTAAGAAACAACGTGAGCGCTAAAATCTGCACAACATATTATAATCGTTAATTATATTGTTTGGAACACATCAAATAATTATATTTATTCTAAAAGTAGATAAAAAAAACCCTGCTTTTTAGAATCCCTAGTTTCATGCTTTTGGGGTGACATTTTGAATGACAATCGGAATGTCGGAAATTCAGAACTGACCTGGAACGTCATCATCTTCTTCCTCTACTTCTGCGATTGGTGCGTTTCCATCTGAAGCTGTAAGAACATCAAAGAACCGTTACAAAATATGTTTTGAACAGCGATGTCATTTACTTCCCGCTGCTGGAAGGACCTCAGAGAGGCAACTTATATATACACACACCACATTATTATATCATATATAAACTTTACAAATTAAAAACGCAGGAAGCGTCTTACACCTCATTCATCGGCAATTTCAACGCTACTTCCATCAACGGAAAACTCAACACCACAACTTGACGCATCCATACGTTACAGCCAAAAACATCCACCGGTGACCCTTGTTAAGGCGCTTGGCCCTTCACAGTCCCAGCCAATGCACCACCATGTGTGATAGGGCTCAAGGGCTAACACAGTGGAACCCAAGTCCTTTATGTTTCAGCCTCCTGGACTGACCCTGTTTGGGGAGGGCCTCCGCTAGTCTCCGTAGGCTGGTCAGACTGTCGGCCCCCAGCTGGTTGAGGATGCTGGGGAGCATCTCCGTCAGCTGCTTGTTCTCCGCGTGGCCGGTGATGGTGAAGGTGTTGGCTGCCAGGGACGCCTGTACTTTGGGGTTGTTGAAATGGATCACTGTCCCCTGGTTTGTGAACATGTTAACCTGGAACACAACAAGAGGGATATTTCTTTATTTTCTAAACACGACATTGACACCACTTCTGGTGAGCGACCAAAATGAGTCGAGGGCCAAAAGGGGAACGAGTTCACACCTCTTCAATACCAGAGATATTGTTGACGCCAAGTTTCTTTAAAGAGAACTGCAGCTTCTTGTCGTCGGCGGTGGCTGTCCTGTGCACCACCTTCTTCTTCCTGCGAGCGCTGCCCTGTTGGAGCGGGAAGGTTCCAAAGGTTTGTAAACACGAAACACGCAGACGGTTCATTGCCCTTTGTCAAGCATAGCCTGACATTTCAAAATGAATTCCAGTTGTGCTATAGGTGCAAGGAATCACATCAATTGTATTTGCATAGCGCTTCACAGTGACAGTATCAAAGGGATTCACAGGCCACATGCTACGGCAGGCCCCGACGCTTCAAAGAGCCAAGTGGAATAACTCCCTTAATGATCAAGGAAGAAACATTGGTTCGGAACACAGTGAGGGATGCCTCCTTCAATGGAGGGTTAGGAGTGCAATGGGTGTAATGACAGACATACACAAACATAAGGATGATTGAAGCATTGATACAATATTGTAATCATCTTTCATGTATATCATGTGCATGTATGATGGTAGTGGGAATGTTTTCATGGAGACCTGGAGTATCAGTGGAGCTCACATCTTGGTATTACACATAAGTATTTGCATTTGTTTAAAATTAGTGAAGACTGGGTGAGTCTATGGACTGCAAGATTTACAACGGTTAATTTTCCTTTGTCAAGCATAACCTGACATAATGTCAAGTGACCCACAAGCTGACCTGGGATGTCAAAAAAGCCAGTCAAGGGGCCGGCAGCGATCACTACAAAAGAATGTCGCTCTTCAGCCTTCACCCTAGATTCCTCCTTTTTATTAGGATTTTTCTTTTTTTGGACACAATCAATGTTATCGAACAAAATTCCACAATGGCAATGTGATCCATTCTAGGTTGTGTTTTGCGCAACATGCAGCACTCACGTACCTTTCCGCCGATGCGAACCTGTGCCTGAAGTTTGGCGAGTTTTTCTGGATTCATGATCGTGTCTTTCATCTGAAAAAGCAGACAGTTGAGCCACATTACGCAAGCTTCACTGGAACTTCTTAAAAGAGTCACGGTGATTAGGCATACTCACAATTCAGAGGGCAAGAACTTGACGAAATGTACAATATTACAAGGATATAACAGAAAATATGAAGCGCGTTTTTAAAATGGACGTTATTCAAGAACGCAATAGCGATAGGCAACCAGATCAAAAGCTGGGGAATAAGGCTCCCTACGGGTTGGTTGGGCCTATACATTTTATACCAACTCCTCGCTGTCAAGTGTGCCATGCCCTGATGTGCCCAACAACACAAAAACACAAACCCTAGCAACACATATAATAAACAACCTTAACGGAGGGTATGTATACGATCAATGCATTGAACAGGTCTACAACTCCAGCGTGAGGTTAGGGTTTTATATCCAACAGAGAACCATTTGGCTGTCGGTCAGTGTTTCGCGCAATGCTGTGATCGAACCCGAACAAAACAATGCGGTGTGCTGCTTGCTCAGTAAACGGATTGCTATCAAGGCAACACCCATAAACACACACACACACACGCGCGATCGGCGATAGTGTGGGTGTGGTAGCCAACGACAAGTGGAAGCTGAGGGAAACAAACTCCATTTGCCTACTTTGAAATTGAAATGTCAAAACAATAGAGGAAACGTGGGGCCAACAATGTAGCCACCTACACTGGCCAACACATTAGCAGCAGTTGCTAGCAATTCAATGAGCAAATCAATTGATCGCATGAATGAAGGTATGGGAGATTACTTCATGTATCAGTTGATCACAATGCGTTAAGTACAATATTGCCAATACACAGCTTTATGAACATGTACGCTAACTTTAGCCTCTTTGGCAACAGATCGTCGGGCCCGAGACTCACGTTATTTTAACAGATAGTTCGCCACACCTAGCGTTTCATTTCCTTCAGAATTACAGTGAGTGGTGAGGGTTTTCATTCAACGCGTACCGTTTAGTTAGAATAAGAAATAGGGATGCAAATAAGTCGAAATAAGCGCTTCACTAACCTGTAGTATATTAGTACCAGGCACACGCGGGGAGCAAGATGGAAGTGGGAGAGGAGGGCGGAAGTGACGTAAGTAGAAGAAGGTGGCCAAGAAAAAAATAAGGGTTGATGGGATTCTATGAAAGTCTGTCAATGTGTTCTTAAATCAATAATTGAAATGTGTTATGAATGTTTTTCTTTTTTCAAATGTACATCTGAAT
>OMKX01055341.1:0-11214 GCA_900302425.1 Brosme brosme
CTTGAGCATCAAAGCCGTCCGCTAAGAAATGTAAGCGAAGGTGAGGCTATGGCAATCTGCCTCTCTTTTAGTCGAGAGCTGCCAGAACCTCTGATTCACTGTTGGAAGGGCTGTTGTGGAAGAAGTGAAGTGCTGATCTGTACTGGAAACTGGTGCAGATAGTATGGTGTTAACCACTTCACCACCACAGAGGCATTGCATTGGGGGTGTAAAGTGCACCCTGGGGAATCTGTGGTCATTTCCACCAATGCGGAAGGTCATGACATTTATTAGTTTGATCGTTTATTTTACCCGGTATCCAAAGCGATGTAGAGAATGAAGATGTATGTCATTAAGGACGTGTTTTTAGTTGTACTTCTATCCAACAGTTATTTTACTACTTTTTTACAACATTGCACAATTATTCCAAGTGATAACCTTTGGAAAATTACAAGGCTGCGACAAAGTAAGTAACCAAGACATTCTCCTTTATAGAATCAGCATGTCAGAAAAGCTGAAAAAGTTGCCAAAGACTTACTTGGAAAAAAAGAAAAACGTTTTCCAACAAAAGTATGGTAATGTGCAGCTTATGCAGTGTGAATATTTTTTTCACTCCTCTCTAAAGAGCCATCATTTTGTCAATATTTCTACACAATTGGCGAATAACAAAGTACCCTGTCCTGCACAATAGCCGCACTCAAATGTAATTCAACCGGAATAAGTCATGTTTCAAAAATTCCCCAATTGATATAACATTAAAATTGCGGTTTAGAAGTGTACCCTGCTAGCTCTACAGTAAAAAGCAGGTTGAAAACTGTGTGACCAGCCAAGCTATGGTGTGGGTGCAACGCACATAACATATACAGATAATACAGACTAAAACTGACTTTTGATATGTGTAAATTAATGGAAACTTTCACAGAGAATCTATGCTGACTTTGGTTGAATTTCTTGCATCCCTAGTGGTGATGAATGTATCATGTCCCTGATTGTAGGTGGGCCTTTATCCCTGGATATTGTGAAAACATTTCTAGTAATTCAAGTAATTTGTGCATGCCCTACCAGTAGACTGAAGCATAAAAACGTGTGTATCAGCCATTGTATATATCACAATCAGATATTGGTTTATGTGGCACTTCCAATTTCAGGGTTAATTAATTATGCCATTAGGAGGGTTCAAATAGTTTTAATAAGGCGGAATGCCCAAGGCTTGTCAGAAATTAATATATTCCCCTCACAGAGCATGACCACCATGGGCACCTGCTATGAAAATCAATCAGTCATGTTTACAAACTGCTGTCTTGTATAAACATCAGACTCCCCAGGAAAATAATTGCACACATGTCAGGGATAACTGACCCTAAATCTTCTTTAATTGTTTTGAGGGGGGAACATGATTAGACAGCGGGTGTTGAGTAAGCTCATTTGTCAGAGGGGATGCAGGTCAAGGTATGCCAAGGCACTTCAGCTGGCCAACATGCAGAATGTCCACAGCTAAATAGACATTTCTGATTCTGATAATCCTTAAAATGATGGTATGATACGGGGTAAAGAAGTATTTCCAAGGATAATATGCATGTTCTGTAAATTGTGATATAAAATATTAATTTTCACATATTAGGTTCAATCATTAATGAAAAATTACATTTAGATATATAAAGAAGAGGAAATATGGATTGGTGCAATAAACAAACAATGAAGGTAGAGAAAGATAAATTGTTTCCATGCGTCCCAACTCAACCCATAATTATTCCGTCTTCATGATAGATTTCTATGAAATCACAATGATCACGCTTTTCACACACCCATGCACACTGAGCCCTTGTAATTTACTCATCACTTAAATTATGTAATTTCCCACCAAGGATGTTCAAGGCATTGAAATAGAAATACTTTGCATATTAGATGAATTATTCAATACAAACTTACAGGCTTTTTCATGCATAAGTAGTTGTGAATTATCTTCACTCAACATTCTACACTCCTTCGCAATTTAAGATCGATTCTGTGAATTTATCTCTTCCTGTACGGATCAAAAGATAAATGTAGACGGATAAGCGGATGGAACGATATATATATAGATATTTTAAAGTGCTCGGGTCATGGTTGTGAACAACATTTGACTCACACAAAAAAGCCCAAGGCACCAACCATTTATTTTTAGAGTCTTTCCCATTGCCTGTGTTTATTTTCATACCATACTTTCTTTTCCCTTTAATAAATATTGTCGGAAAACATCAATGACTATCGAAACAATCAAACAAACACATCTTTCTAGGGATGTCTTTCTTTGTTGCCTGGGGCAGGCAGTAACTCATCTATTCTGTTTATCTTAATATGTGGATCTATATCACACAAATTCTGCCTTAAAAAAACCCATCTGGGGAATCTCCTGCAGCTGCCAGATCCAATTAGATCCAAGATGAAGTGTGGGGATCTAATGTAATTCCGCCCATCTTTGCTTGTGAGAGCTGCATAGGGCTGTTGCGAGTAAATCATTGCCCTCTTTTTTTTTCTCATTACTTTCAAAGAGCACACACTGCTAACCATCAATGGATGTCCCTTTTTTACACAACACAAAGCAACGCTCTATGTGTTCGAGATGCTCATCTTTGCCTCTGAAAGCTTTTTGTGGCAACATCTCATCCACTTTTGCCCCCGATGTCACATTGCAAAACAAACCTCACTGGCTATAAATCCTATGATTTTATAGGAGCAGTAGCTTGTCCAGCAGTTTGTTATTGCTGTGTGGTGGACACAAAATAGGCTAACAACGTGTTAGTATGGTACAGAGCAGGAATAGTGTGGCCTGGTATATGTGTACGTACATAAAAAAGGGAAGATCACTGTGATGAAAGACAACATGGAGGCAGCCAAGGACACATAAAAAAAAAACAATTTCAATTCGAGGTGGCAAAATAAAAGATGATGTGTCTTTCAAGTGTCCTGGTGTACCACATTACGTCTACGGGAGCATCAATTCATTCGTGAGAGGATGTGGTTTGTGACAGTGGAGTATAATGGGGTTGGACGTAATGTGGCTCGCTAGTAAGACGGGATAAACACCAGGATATCAAAGCATTCTATCATTCACAGAAAAAGGTGTATTTTCTATTACAATATTTTCTGTACCATACACACTGTTTATATACATGTATACATATATGTACAGATTCATAGTCATAGGTAGACATCTTATGATAATAATTATTAATCTGCTTTGGCAATTGATTTTTTTGCACCAAGGTTTTACTTCCTCTTTCCCTTATTTGTTTTCAGTGAAAGAGGTGAAGAAAGTAAAGCAGATAGCCTGGATGTTCCTTATTTAATGTACCATGCACTATACGAAGAGAATGTAGAACAAAGCTGAGGCATATACACACTTATCTCTGCTGGGGCTCCTCTACCTCAGGGTCAGGCCCCTGGACCCAATCCCTTCACCGCTAACTGAGAAGTTTGGAATTGGCAATAAGCAGGCAGACGCACCTGATCCACATCAAGCTTAATCAGCGCAGCATCTGACCAACGTCCAAGTGGCACTGAGGGGAAGAACAAGGACTAGCTAAGGCAGGGCCCAGGAGGGAGGAGATGAAGAGAGCGAGAGAGGTGGAGAATTTGTGATAGGATGACGGATGGTTAACTAGGCTTGCTGCTGGTGTACCACTCGGATTTCGTTGAAAAACCCTCTAGCAGCTGGATTGTCAATTTGGAGTTGGCAAGACCCTATTTGAATCTTTTGTTTCATTCAAGTCAAGGGGACAGTTTGGGCCTATTGCTTGGACCGAGTCCAGGAATTTGTTGTCTTGTATTCACCAATAGTAATTTGCCACCTCACCTTCTCCTTAATGCCATCCCAAACCAAGCCCCCCTAAGAAAGCTGTACGTATTCTATGACCATTACCACACCAACAACAAAATGTATTAAAATGATTTCCTGTTTTGTCATGAACACATATTTCATTACATTACAGTTAAAATGTAGATCACCCAATGTCCATATCTTACAATGGAATTGCATCACTTCATCAACCATTTTACCCTGTCTGAAAAACCCTGAGTTAGCGTTTTGTAAAGTGTCTGAGACCATCAGCTCCTCCTATGCATTACAACATCCGTCAGTGCTTGTGCGCTCTAGCCTGTGCTCTTTGGTTTTAACGTCTTTAAGCATGGACAGCCTATATGATGTCAGACCTTTCCAGAAGACCTTTCCACTAAAGCAATGCTGATATCTTCTTTCAAACTCATTGAAATTGCCAAATGATCCAAACGGCAAAAACGCTCATTCTAGGGAATGAACTTGTGCTTCAGCTCTGGGAAAGGTCTATTTGATTTCAGCTTTCATTCATTCCACATGGACCTTGTTATTGGTGAATATTAATGATGTAAAATAATCAAAACTTGAAGCCAAACAGGCATTTTATTTGAAACCTATATTTGTTCCTGTTGGACTGAGAACATTATGAGAAATTGAAATAAATCTGTTTTTGTGAATCTCTAGCTTTAGAATCCATTTCCTCCAGTTTCAACTGCATTCGTGCCTCAGTCAAAAAGTCACTCATGGACTATAATTTCCTATTGCACTATCATGACCCAGCCAAAAAACCTTCTCACATTGTACCTGCCATATTCATTTCATTAAGGGTTTGTCTGGGTCCGGTCCATGAGTATATTAGATATATAGACTGCATCGGAAACACACTCAAAGGGAAGTATTCAAGATTCTGTTTTTCAAATCTTAAACTATAGTCAAGAGCAAATCCCCATTGCGTTCCTTTTCATTTCTACTCTAATGGTGATGTACTCAAGTAAGTGGGTATCTTTTGATCTGATCCCATCCAACACTACAATCGGGTACATTATCACAGCACATTTTACAACACTTTCCAAACTGCTTTCAAAGTGCCATTCCATTTTTGATATTACAGTACGTTTCTCCAGTATGTTATTCCAATCATAAAAGAAAACGCTATTTAAACGATTTTTATTTTCATACATTTCTTACTCGACAAACATTGCATATCTGCACTTTTTATCACAACACTCAATACGCCATGTTCACGTATCATGGCCTCATGACCATGATACAATGCATGCAATGTGTTGCACTGACAACATGTTGAAAGGGGTATCAAACTATGTCTGGTCCGATGCCAAGGAGTAACAAGCTCACAGTCAGCGATGCAACATGTATTAGCATGTAGGGGCGTCAGCCTGTGGATCCTAACTCTTTGCGTGAATGAGATGCTGTTCTTGGGACATTTGATGTGGGCTTCTATGTAAATGTGAATAAAAAAACATATGCATAGTACATGAGCAATGGCAAGGTGATGTGTTCCTGACTGAATTTAAATTAGCAAAGTGTCTGGCATTCAGTCCGTTCGCTGCATGACTCGGGGGGACCCCACCATAGTGGCACTGAATAGGAGTTAGGAGGACAGCAGTAGTTCACAGTACTTCCACAATAACAAGATGGTACGCCACGTGAATCTCAAGTGATTTTACCAACTCAAATGTCTATCACAAACATGCGTCACAAAAAAGTGTTCTGCTCACAAATCTGAATGTTTCATTGGTTACTTAGTATAAAGAGGTGTAAATATACAAGGTTAGCCTTTTATATATGTACATTTTTTGTGAATCTACTATGAACAATTCTGCTATGAATAAAATCCCAACACAAGTGATTGATTGAACCTCATACTACCAGCACTGCTGATGGTAGCCCCCTTGAACATTTTTTGCAGGCGAGCATTTTCTGTTTGCGACCAACGCACTGTGTATAATGCCATGGTTACCACGGCACTGCGTATCATGTCCAGTTGGTCTCTGAATACAAACTAGGCTGGAGCGACTGTATGGGGCACCATAAAGACACAATATTGCAGAATAGCTTCTAGGAAGCTATTACAGCTAATGCATTCTGTAGAAACATTTATTCATTTACCTAATTCACAACTTTATACATTAGACCAGTAGCTTAGTAAGGAAGGACATTAAGGACATTAGACTGCACAATCATAGAGGTGTGGATGAACCCTTATAATGCATTTGACAAGTTGATTCCTTTGGGATTTAAATTGAAACTAAATCACTTACCTACTGCAGACTGTAATTGTTTTGAAGTGAATCTTTTTAATTGAATTTATTTTGTTTTCATTGTCTGTGCACAGGGCTTCATTGCAAAAGAGTCCTGGGACTAAATTGAGTTGTTCAAAGGTTATAGGCCTATATTACGTAGGAATAAAATGTTAAACAAAACAAACCACTTCACATTTGTTTAGATTGTTACTGTCCCTCCCAGCGATCACAGCAACATTCGTTGTTTTCCCCTTGTTCATCTCATTGATTAAATAAAGTATATTGATAAGCATTTACTTAATTTATGCTGTACACAAAAATGACATTATGCATTGTAGGATAAAACATTAGATTTGTAACTATCAATATGTTTTCTTCATATTTATTTATAATTAAAGTATCATTATTAAACATTGTTGTAAGTTGATCAGAACAAAAATTAGGCAAGAAGAGGACTGAGGATTGATCAAAAGAAAAGGATCAATAACCACTGAGCCAATGCTTTGCTGAATGCAATACTGGACAAGTGACCTTGTCCAATTCCTGTTTCATTTTGGAAAAAACAAGGCTAGCTATCACGTCCCATCCAAAAATAAAAAAAAAACGACACTAGTCACTGTAATAGGCTGTTATACGTCTATTGGGAACGGTACATTGGGCCCCTCCATAGTAATTCATGTGACATATGTTTGATGAGCCCAATTTTTCTTCCTAAATTGAACAGCTGAAGGACAAACTGCAAGTTGGCCACAATTGCGCCACTCATAAATGTCATCTCATCTGCATATTTTAATTTGAGTCCAGCCCAAAAATAGCCCATGTCCCAAGTTCTGTCAAAAAATAAATAAAGAATGCAAGAAAATATGGCAAACATCCTCTTCTGACACACCACGACCCCCTCCGCCCACCCCCACCGAATCTGTTTTAATTATCTGTTCATTATTGAAATATTTATTTTTAATTACCTGAATTCAATAAACATTATGGTAATTCTGGAATTATGTAGATTCTTACATGCACCAGAGCTGCTCTGAGGGCCGGTGTCTGCTGCCAGATGGTCAGCTTAGGTTGTTTGGGTTTGCCCTGAGTATTATGCAGTCATGAACTATTTACAGATACAGTTACAGTAGTGGCTGCATAACCGCCTACTTCCCCCCAGGGTTAAGGCCTGCCTTTCCCACGTTGTGGTAGAGGTTTAAACTCGTACATTATACATGCACTCCGCTATCCAACTTCCCCCATTTAGAAGTGGATACGTTCTGCTGCGGTACCATGACACAATGTCAGTAATGTTGCCCCTTGTCAATCAATCTCGAATATACTGTATGTATAGCTATTACTTTGTTATATAAATGATATATTTTACTTATCATGATATTTTTCATTCTCTTTCAGGATAATGCTGTATTCACTGTAGCTTCTCATCTTTCCAGCTTGTAACCAAGGCAATATGAAGAGGGCAGGGTTTTTGCTCTCAAAGTCCACGCCACTTGGCAACATCCTCCACTGTCTCTTGATGTCGCCATCAAAGTTTGGAGCGTCGCCTATGTATTTTTTCTTCATTTCCTTTGGTGCACACATTCTCATGTTGACTCCTGACCTTTTAGATTAAACACGCAGCGCACACAGAGAGGTCCACTGTTCCCCAACACAACTATTGCACTGGGATTTGAATTTTCGACTAGGACTTGAAGGAGCACTGGTGGTAGTGGGCGGGATGTAAAAGAACCAGACCATGTATATGTGTGCATGAATCTGTTATGAGGAATTTAGGTGTGAAGTACAAGGAGATGGTGTAGAAAGACTTAAAAACTAAATAAAGATAGAGGCATATCACACAGAGGCCTGGAATAAGGCAAAAAGCACACAAACCAAATATCCATGCAGATCTATTTAGAAAAATGAATGAAGCACATAACTGCTCCATCAAACTTCTGAGCCTCAGCAATGGAAGAGGCCATCAGTTCACTGGACTCAGTTGGTGAGCGTGTGTTGTGCTATGAGAAGCTGTGATCAAGGGGAAAAGTAAATCACTGTTTTGAAGATGTGCGTGCGTGTGCATTCAAATTAAATTCTACATTTAATTGAGTGATCAATATATTCATTTATTTTACGTTGTATAAGCTTGATGTATTTATCATTTCTAACAATGCCTGGGCAGAATTCCTGTGGATATCTTATATTCAAGCAAAAGTATAATTGGTTATTATTATAATAGTACAAATGTCACGCTTTCTACCCCGCCAACCTATTCATAAGTGCTATAGGATCTATGATGTACTAATGCATTTATGAAATGTTCTTGGAAGAGGGAATCATCTTGATGAGATCTATAATGAATTTCCTTTTCTTTTTTTCGGGTTCGTCACATGACAGGGCTTCATCCCAGCACCCAGTAGCTTCATTAATGTGATGTCTTTCTTTCATTTACCAGATAAGGGCTTTTTCTGCCTCATTGGCTCCTTTTGCTTCTATTGGCAATGTTATGCTGATTTTATGCATGTCTTTGTGCACAGCAATACCGCCATATTAGCAGATATATTAGAAGTATAAAACAGATAACAGTGAAACACATGGTAATAGAATGTGTATCAACACATTTTTCTTCATTTCTCAGAGATTTGAGGAAATAAAATGTCTTCAATTTAGTCTCACTCTATGTTTGCAATCAACTTCATATCGAGAATGTTCTTGGTACGGTATGTTTGGAATCAATTGAGTGTGTAATTGTATGATTAACAAAGTTTCAAACAACTTACATTGCTGATGACAAATATTGACAACCAAAACAGCTGTACTCTAGTCTTCAGATAACAAAGGCTCTTTTTGTCAATTAAATATAACAAGAAATAACTAATTCATTACTAAGTAAAGGAAGACATTGTGAATAAGGAGAAGAAATAAAGGAAGTAAATTAAGCTTAGCAAATTAAAAAAAGAAAGGAAAAGTCATAAAGCAAGCCAAGTAATAAAATGAATAAACTAAAACTTTAACCTCTGGGATTTATTATGCAGTCATTGCAAACAACCTTTGGAGGTAAGTGTCATTTAAAATAAAAACGGCCAATAAGTTGATGTTAAATGCAGGCTTCGAAAAAGGCGACCGCAATACAAACTAAAGCTCACAATTATTAAAAGCATCACGGAGCCGGATCACAGATTAATAATAATCAACAAACACCAAGCTCAAAAGCACCATTTAAGGTGCCAGTAACCATCTAATTATACAGACTGAAAACTTCTAACTCATTAACACATACATACAAATGTTAGTGCCATCTCAAAGGCCCGAAAACACTTTTAGACACGTTCGTATGAATACAAACACCTAGTTTTGCTTGGTTTGAACTGTGCTTACCGAGTGTAATACGTAGATGGTAATAAATGCACCCAGCCGGAAGAGCAAGGACCAACTCTGAGCAAACCGGCCCTTGGATTTAAATAAAACAGTTGAGAGGAAAAATTGAATGCCGTTACTATCTGACCCTTGCTTTAGCCCAGCTGTCATGCACCTGTCATGCTCCTTATGAGAACCAACCCGACGCAAGCCCTGTCCCCGCTCTCCACCCGCCTCCTGCACAGAGAATGGAGGGTGGGCCCATTGCCAATTCTACTTACTGTGAGTGTGAGCGAGAACTATACCACCGCCCCCCTCCCATCTGTCTAAAAACGACCAGGGAGTTGTCTTGAGAGTCTTCATGCCTCAAGTTGCCCCAAGAAGGACACCTGCTATGGGGTTGACTTACACCAGAGGTACTGAGAGTAGTGATGATGGCGATGGACAAGGTTTAAGGCACGCGCATACACGCAGGCACACACACGCATGCAGGCACACCCGCACATAACCACACACATGCAGGCCCACATACACGCACGTGCATCCCGTACACATGCCTGGCTCACACACACACACACACACACACACACACACACACTTCCCTGCATTACCCTGTATATCCATTCTAGATCATGGGACTAAATGGCCTTTTATTCTCGCTTTTTCCCGACCGTTTCTCGAATGCTATTTGGTGAAATGTGCTTATCATCCAATGTGAAAGTAAAAGAGGATTACGTGTAATGCTTCTGAAGCATTGTGAAAGATTGAAAAAGATCGTAATGAGAGACAGTTAGGTATAGGGCGGCTAGAGCTGTTAATCTTCAGTCTTAAATTTGCCATGGAATCATATTTAAATATGTCGGAGGGTGGATTTAATAGCTAAAGGCAGTAAGAGGGCGACAATGTAGACTGCTCAGGGGCTGAATCTTAATGAACACTGACACTGGTGTTTCAATTCCATAGAACAGAATAGTCATCTGACTCAGGGGGTGTTCCTCACCAGAGTAGCATACTTTATTACCAATATTGTATTGTGAAATCTATATGATTGGAGTTATACTTGAGAGGTTGAGGCGAAAATGATATCTACTGGATAGTAAGTGTTTGTGTAATATATGTGTGGGTAACATATACGATGGCCTGCAGTGAGGACAGACCATGCAGAAATGTAACCTCAGGAGATTGGACATTTACATGTTTAGAAGATGGTCATAATTGACGATTTGATTGATCATATATGAGCCAAACTACTGGAAAATAAAAATGTTCTCACGAGGGCACAATGTAGATTTGCACATCAGACATTTCTCATGATTCATTTAATACAATAACAATTTGAATCGTGTGCAATGGTGCCGTTATCAGTTTACTGCTGCTAGTCAGCAGCAGTCGTTTGGTGTTAACCAAGGGGAATTTCTAAACAAATTCATTCCGCAGCTAATCTCATAGGATGACCGGTGGCAATTGTGTTATAATTTCTTCTACCTGGCAAGAGAACCTCATTGCATTGTTGATACGCTTCTGGGCATAATTTGGACATTCTCACGTTCATAGCTGAAGCGAGTCTAAAATGGCATGTTAACACACAGAAACCTGCGAGGCAGACAATTCATTTAGGGGGAATATCCCAGTAGAAGCAAGCCGCACGCTTCATATTCTCTGGCGATCACATATTACACATGATGTCTCTCTAGCAGTTATAGCGAAAGAGTTGTAGCCCACCCTTCGAGCTAAAATGAATTAAATGACCCCCCATTCCTGGTGCCACTCACTGTCACTCATACCCTGCTTGTCCATCAAATACTGCTTTATTAATAATGA